>PVIU01026319.1:0-22207 GCA_004026605.1 Ondatra zibethicus | reverse complement strand
TGGTGGTGATGAGATGTAAGGCAAATCACTTGCTGGGCCTCAGGCGGGCCTGGTCTTCCTCACCTCTGCTGTATTCAGGCCCCTCAGCCATCTCTTTGAGAACGCTCAGATTTGGAGATACCCAACCTTCACAGTGCCTTTAGGACAGAGCAAGCTCTTTACACTGTACAAAACCATTGTATGGAAACCCTGTGGGGTAGTAGTTACTAACATTTAAAGGAGACAATGTTGAGACTCAAAGGGGACAATACTCCCAAGGCCACCCCACCTGAAGTGTCACCTCCCCTTACCCACTGTGTCAGCACTCATAGACCCAATCCTCTCTGGGGAACTTTTGGCTATTGGTAGATTCTGTGAGATGGAGAGTTATTATCTTCAGATGTGTACCCACTGGGGAACCCATCCGGCTCCAGGGGAGAGTTCCGTACCTGTGGACACACAAGCAAGCCTTTCTAAACTCAATCGTTCATGAAACCAAACAAGAAGACATGAATGTAGGAAAGGGGGGACAGGGTAAGAGACAGATGAGAAAATGGGGGTTAGAGAATTACAATGTGTTATAAACGTAGATGAAATTATCAAAGAACAAACATAATTAATTTAAAAAGAAGAAAATGCACATACAAAATTAACCTAAGAAAACCAAAGACACACATCTTACTTTTTGGTGTCTAACATATCCAGTGATCTTTTTTTAAAGCCAATTCTACAAAGCTTTTTTTAAAATTAACAATTCCATTGCATTGTTTGGCTACACAATTATTACTCAGAAGTGTTAAATAATTCGTGTACTTTAAAAATGAAATTTACAAAAAATGGATGGATCTGGAAATTATTCTAAGTGAGGTGAGCCAGACTCTGAAAGATAAACACTGGCCCTCCTATATGCAGATCTGTGAGTGTGTGCGGACATGTGCGCATGTGCAAGCCTATGCCTGAGTGTGTGTGTGTGTGTGTGTGTGTGTGTGTGTGTGTGTGTGTGTGTGTGATAGAATTAGAAAGAGGACAAGGAGAGGGAGAAGGAAGGTATTGACGAGGGGAGAGAACAAAATTAGAACACATGATATGAAAACAGAAAGGAGGCTCTTGAGGGTAGAAGGGTATGAGGGAGGAGAAGGCATGGGGGAAAGAGAGGAAGATCAACAAAAACAAATTATGTTTAAAAAATACCATAACATCTCAGGAGTAAATTGGGAGCATGGGGGCCATGGGAGAGGGTAAGAAGGGGAGAGGGATGTGGAAAAAATATATAGCTCCATAAAAACAATAAAAATACCATAACGAGGCCAAATACTTTGTATGTTGGTTAAAAATAAAGCTATAAAAGAAAAGAAATATACCCTAAAAGATAACTTTCAGCGGCTATTCTTTGAGGTTGAGACACCTTCTTTGTGCGGAGGAAAAATGGGGATGTTTTTATTAAACAATAATTTAAAATTATTTTAATTTAAATTTCTCTCTACTAATTGATGTATTTTAAAGGTCTGAGCTATGACTGATTTATTCATCTTCATAACTGTAGACTCTCTATTACTGCGTAGCAACTACAGGGCTCCTAAACATGAACTAGCGCTGTTTTAGAAAACACACACTGAATTATTGAGGGGGTAAAGGACGGATCCTTCTTGTTTATACTGTTCATCAGTGGGCGTCTGGGTCTTGGGAGAAGGGATATACAAACAAGGAGTATTTTATTAATATGGTGGTACAAAGGCACACATATACATATGGTATGACATAAATAAATGATCACAAATAAATCTGAATGAATTTTTCTTTTCCTCTTCTATGGATATACTCTTAAAGAACTATTCCTAGCAGAAGGGATAAAGAAATGGATGGGATCAAGGTACCTGATGTAAAAGACACATAGAATAAATAAAAAGAAAGTTAAAAAGTAAATAAATAAAAATAAGTTGCTCTTTCTACATAGAAAATAACCTAAGAAAGGAGCTAACTGCAAAGAGCAATAACTTGGTAGCCACTTTAATAGTCTCTGAGCTATTTCTTAGTAGTCGTGACATGGGCACTATTTCCAGGATCATAATATTCATGTCCAGATATTTATTGGAGTGCTTGCTGTCTTGTTCATGGAATTCAGTCTTCAGCCATATAAGCAAGGAAGTCCTTTATATAGGACATGACCCCTGATTCAGATCTATATTGGTTTTTCAATTTCTTTCAGAAAAGATAAGCATCTGCCAAAGGAACTGTAATATTGGGAAGAGATGGGGGGAGGCCTTAAAGGAGAGGGGTGAGGAACATAATAGAACACATGTAATTTGAAAGTGCAGGGGAAATAGTGGAGGTGCAGTGTCTAAGTGGAGAAGGGGAACTGAGAGGTGAGGAGAGGAGGCAGTGGGAAACGCTGGACCCAAACTAAGTTCCCATGAAAATGTCGTAGGGAAATCGCCACTTTGGAAGCTAAACGTTTTTAATGTAAAGAAAATACAATCAGCTTGAATCCCATCGGAAGATTCTTGCCCAGCTTTCCTTCCTTTAGACCCTTACATACTCATGCTTCACGCTGAAACTAGAGAGTCATGAACTGAAAGCTACAACAAAAATAATTCTGCTGGAAAATTTCTGATAATAAATGTTTCCTTTCATATTTCCAAAGTAACTTGTGAGCTGGTGATGCGAAGACACTGGTATCCAATCACATCAGGCAGAGCTGTTTGCAAACAGCTCTGTTCCTCTTACAGTCAGTTCAGGCATGTGACTCTCACGAATGAACTGTCTAGAAAGAGACCATGCAAACCAGAAGAAATTCACAGCTGGATTCTTTTATTGGTTTTGGTCTCAACCCCCTCTCCATTTCTTCTTTCTGTGTTTCTTTTGGGGAGGGGTTGTTGTCGTTGTTGTTGTTGTTTCAGTTTTTTTCAAGACAGGGTTCTCTATGTAACAGCCCTGCCTGTTCTGGAACACACTCTGTAGACCAGGCTGGTCTTGAACTCACAGAGATTAGCCTGCCTCTGCCTCCTGAGTTCTGGGATTAAAGATGTGTGCCACCACTGCCCAGCTCTTTTTTTCTTTCTTAACAGAGTCCGTACATATAGTTTAGACAAGCCTTGGACCTGCTATGGTAGTCCAGCTCAAGCTGATCCTGAACTCACAATCCTCCACTTCTGTTTTAGAAGACCTTTCTCTAAGAACATCTCACATAACTTGTATCAGCTTTGTAAGAATTCACTGTAGCAGTAACAAGCCTCAGTGAACTCTAAAGGATCTCACCTACAGTCATTGTGGAGTCTCACC
This sequence comes from Ondatra zibethicus, assembly GCA_004026605.1. NCBI lineage: Eukaryota > Metazoa > Chordata > Mammalia > Rodentia > Cricetidae > Ondatra > Ondatra zibethicus. The sequence goes on along the minus strand of PVIU01026319.1, from coordinate 18,949 downwards.
CATCTTGAAGCTATATGATCATCAGGCCACAGTTTCCCTGAGTGATCATCCATGGTCTTCTGGGTGGCAATGATGACAGGGATCAGGACTAAAGTCCTTCCCTGGTACTATGGCCTAAACTTGGAAGCGTGCTAAACAGTCAGTGGTACAGGAGGCACTGATGACAATCTGGTGGACTTCTAATGGCTTCATGCCCATCATAAAATACAGGGGCATCAGAAGGGACAGAGATAATTTGCCTTTTAGTTCTACCCCTTAAGTGAACTCCAGTTTTCCCAAAGTTCATGCAACAGCCAAATCCAGAATATATTCGGCCCCATCATCACCCATTTGATGTTGGCTCCATTAATGACAAGCTTCCCATTTTTCTCAGCCTTGACCGTGCTTGTAACTTGCCATGGGTCGAATAATACTGGAACATACAGATTGTGTTGTTAAGGTCAATGAAGGGACCACTGGTGACACAAATAGCCAGTTTGTCAGAGTTAAATGCAGCCCTGGTGCCCAGATGCTCAATACAACTAAATCCATTTACTCAGACCTTGACATCATGTCTCAGGAATGTGGCTGGCACTGCATGAAAAGATGTGGCTGTCTGTCAAATAGGGAGAGGCAGAGAGCCAGCAAGCATGCTCTGTTCTGCAGCCAATGTGTTTCTTGGTTTTACAGCCATTTGTTTCCTCCAAGGATACTCCAGGGGATGAAAGAGAGCCTTGGGGTTGTAGGCGTCACTACATCCGATGTCTTGCAAAGAACTCCACAGGTAGTTCAGTCCTGAATTATTACAAAGGAGTAGTGTTAAGGGAGGTGGGGGCAGGGGATAACAGCCCACTTTTCAGACTCTTGGCAAACAAAAGAAGCTAGGTGTTTGCTCTGCATAGTCTTGCCTCCACTTAACCTCTCAAGAAAAACATTTCTGTCTCTGCATTTCCGGGGCTATCCTGGTCTCTATAGGTTACCCTTAGAGAAGTTCACATTGTTTGAGAGTAAGACAGGATTCCCTACAGCAGAAGCAAAATTGCCAGACAATTTTCCCTCTCCTCTTATCTTGCATGGATAAGATGCAGAGTCAAAATAGAGACAAGTACAATTGCCCTGCCTAGAGTCTACCTACCGGGCACAACCACTTTTAATATCCAGGCAGGTAATCTCAGCCTCCTGTGTCTCCTCAGATCAAAGTGATTTCACGGATTCTTATTCATTTCCTGTTATCCTCGCTGCCACTGTCTTTCTGGCAGTGGCTGCCTTTTGGCAGCCGCTGCGTTCTCCGTGTAAGGTCACATTTCTCCAGAATTCTGTTCAGGAGTTACAGGAGGAAATGAGGTCCTTTCTGGGTGAAAGCTTGGTTGAAATACAAAAGAAACCCCCGTTTGCCTAAATATACGAGCCCTCCTGGGTAACCTCATTGATACTCAGACAACACCAGCGCCAAGCAAGCCTGAATGCTTCCAAGGCTTATTTATATCATTGTGAGGATGATCGATACCACCTTTATGACACAATATCTGCTCCTTACAAGTAATTCAATCCCTCAAATTGTCCAGCTTCACTGTCTTGTCATTATTACTTAAAGTTCAGCACAAAGTGTCACAAGGTGTTCCTCCCACCTGACCTTCTCCTATATTATTATAGCAAACACTTTGCTTCTTCATTTACTGGGGTCAGAATTCATATTAAGAATGAGGACTGCCAGGTGTGGTGGCACACACCTGTAATCCTAGCACTTGAGAGGTTAAGGCAGGTGGATCACAAGTTCAAAGCCAACGCAGGGTACTTAATAAGTGCCAGGCTAGTTTCAGATACATATAAAGATCTTTAAAAACAAAATAGGGACAGGAAGTTGTACTCAATCTGAAGCAGAACAATGCCAAGGCTGGAAGTAGACTCTATGAAGACTCTCCAGCGTCCCCCAGGGACCAGACATATCACGGTTCCCAAAGAGTGACGTTATGATCCCATTGTGTTAATATGCCATGATTTATTCAACCATCTGTCTTCCAGTGGACATTTGATTTTTTCTGATTATTCCAGGTGGCTTTCTTACTTTAGTTTTTAAGTGTATTTTCTATTTATTTGGGGGAATTTGATACATGTATCAATGTATTTTAATCATATCCACCCCTTTTTCCTTTTAATATGTGTACAGGATACATATTTGCGCATACGTGTATGTGCACATGCATACTTGTGGGTATGCATCCTTTGGTGCGTTCATGCAGAGTTCAGAGGCTAACTTTAAATGTATGTTTGATGACCTTATGCTATGTTAGATGACCTGGGGCACCCTTTCAATAGCTCGAAGAAGTGAAAACTCTCAGATGGAGGCTTCCAGGGAAGATTGAAACGTATTGTTGGGTAGACAGAGTTTATTAGAAGAGCTATTGATACCATGGATAGACAGCTAGGCAGCAGCATGGAGGAACTCTGGGAGAGCCCAGGTCGCGGCATCAGAGACAGACAGCAAGTTGGGCCCGCAGAGCAGAAGTGGGAGCATTTCTTACACCTTTCTGAGGATGGGGGTGCTTTCACAGCACAAGCCAGCAGACCAATTCTCTGATTCCCGGGCAGGGAGCAGAGAAGGGGTGTGGAGCAGGACATGAGGTCACCAATACCCGAGTCCATGACTGCTCTCTTTCCCAGGTAAGAAGCCTGGCATTTGAGGGTCTGTTAGCCAGAGATTCACACGGGTCTCAGTAGGGGCCTGTCAGGTGTCTGCCGGAGGGAAAGGGCCGTTCGACTATATTGTGGCCTGAGCAGCATATGGATATTAACATTGCATGTTTATGAGAGGAAGTGAGAGACTAGGAGTTACACAGACTCCCTGGTAGGCCAATAAATAGAGAGAGGGGCCATGGCTAGGTAATAAAGGAGGTAAATTTTCAAGGTGGCCAGCTTCTTCCTCACCCTCCTGACCTGAGACAAAAGCCTGGTGGCTTAAAACAAAGACCTTGTAGGCTTTGTCTCCCATCAGCAGGCCCCGTGCTGGTGTACTGTCTCAACAAGCTCAACAGTCACAGTTCTGGGCCATCCTAGCTTCCTTCAAACTGGCCAACCCTAAATTAGGGGAAGAAGACTCTTAGAGGTTTTAAACCCCCAGCTCTGGAGAAGAGGTTTCTCCTAGCCACTGCCTCCATGGGTCTGCAGATATGTCCGACCTAAGGGGGTTAGTTCTCTGCCTCCACTGCCAGCTACATTTGAGGGAAATCACAAACAGCAGCCTTGTTTTGAGAGAGGTACAACTGGGGTGTATTAGAGCTACCTTTGCTGAGCCCCGACAGCTCCTTTTAGAAGAGGAAGTTTAAGAGTTTCCAAGACCAGAGGCACAATGTGAAACTAACTACTCGTTGTCATTATGTAGTCTCATTTAATGTCCCGGGAAGGAAAGTCACACCATACAACAGAACTCACGTGGGAGATTTATTAGGGGGAAGAGAAGGGGTGCAGAGACGGCCTCTGGGAGCGAGACTGGAGGGAAAGAGAGTGAGGGGAAAGAAGCCAGCGAGGGGCTTGCCTTTTATGGGGGGATATAGCACATGCGCACAGGGAGTGGCTGTAGCTGATGATGCTGATGATGTACGTATCCTGTTAGGTCCCCAAGAGCAGGCCAGTGCAAATGCCTGAATAGTCATTCCCACCACTACCACCCCTCACACAGTGTGCAGAGAGTATTGGCCCTTGCCAATACTGAGCTGAGTACGTTAGTCCAAAGGCACCTGAACTGGTTTCCTGGAGTGGTCACATATACAAATATATATGGCTGCCGTGCACTGAAGGTTAAGCCAGTGTCTATGACTTTGGGTACCAGCTGTTTGAGTCTCTGATCATAGTAATGGATATATCCTGGGGTGGGCATCTTTCAAGGGCTGGGAACTCCCCAAGCCACCAAGACTATAGTAGGGACTATTAAGCCAGTGATTCAAAGCCCACAAGTGCTACCATTCCCCAGAAGGGTGGTCTGGGTCCAGAAATAGTGACTACCTGGGGGGAGCATGAAGAGATTACTTGGACTATTTTGTAATCAGAAGTAGCTGACATAATATTGGCAGCACACAACCCCTAAAACTCCCCGATGTGGTCAGTGTGGATGGATGGTGGCAGATGATTGCGAACTACAAGGGACCAAATGAGGTGACTATCCATGCTGTTTTGTCACCCATCATGAACCTAATGGAGCAATTGATTTGATTTGGGATCAATACCACTATGTGGTGGATCTGGCCAACACCGTCTTCTCTGCTCTCATTGTCTGGGAGAGTCTAGAACAACCTGATTTCACCTGAGAATGAGAAACCAAGAGTTAGACAGATTCCCTGATAGGCAGACAGATGGGGAGGGGGCCATGGCGAGGCAATACAAGTGGCTGGCTTCTACCTCATCCTCCTGATCTGAAACAAAAGGTCAGAAAAGAAAAGGTTTTTTTCCTGTCAATAGGCCCCCATCCATTTGTGGTCAGATAAGTACATGTTTACACAGTGGTTGTGGTTCAATCAGTCATCCTGTCTTTCTTCAAACTGACCAACCTGAAAGAAGGGTTAAAACACTTCAGAGGCTTAAAACACTCCAGCCCTCAAGAAGGGACCGGATTTTAAACTTCCTGAAGGATCTTTTTTTCTGTGTGCCTGCTCTCTCTCTCTCTCTCTCTTTCTCTCTCTCTCTCTCTCTCTCTCTCTCTCTTTCTGTGTGTGTGTCTGTGTGTGTGTGTGTGTGTGTGTGTTTTCTCAGCCTTGATAAAAGCCTTTCTTCAACTGCTGATTCCATTTTCTGCTTGCTGTGTTTGAGATTTCATGGCTGCTACCTGTCAGACTCAAGCTTTGTCCTGCCTTGTCATTCTTTGACTTGTTGTGAGGAGGCTGTTTGTTTGTTTCCCGGCTGCCCAGACTTCCGAAATAATCACACAGAAACTATATTATTTAAAACACTGTTTGGCTTTTAGCTCTAGCTTCTTAATTGGCTAACTCTTACATATCAATTTAACCCATTTCTATTAATCTGTGTATTGCCACATGACTGTGGCTTACCAGGTGAAGTTCTGTCTGGCTCCAGCAGGTTTACATGGCATCTCTCTAACCCCTCCTTTTTTCTCCCAGCACTCAGTTTAGTTTTCCCCACCTACCTCTATTCCCTGTGCAGGCCCAAGACAGTTTTCTTTATTCAGTAATGCTAATTACAGCATACAGAGGGGAATCCCACATCATTGGCTGACAGAGAAAACAAACCAGTCCAGACCGTTAGATAGTAACAAGAAGATGAACAATGGGCATCTGTCATTTTGTCCTTGTGGTATCTACATAGCCCCACCATTTACCATACTTTGGTGACTCAGAATTTGCATTCCTGGAAACGGCCTAAGACAACCCAATTGTATCATTATATTGATGGTATCATGTTGGCCTGATTCTCTTGCAGGTTTGGTGGCTGAGAGTCTGGGAGCTGCTCTGGAACCATAGGAATGGGCAGTGAGCAACTTCAAAGTATGGGAGCCCAGTTTGTCTCTCAAATTCCTGTGAAATGATCTGGTTGGGTAAGGCTAACGCTGTACCAGAGGCTGTTTGGCAAGGTTAAGTCCTACCCCAAACTGATGACTCTCAAGCAATGACAAGGCCAGATATTGAGTCCTCTGTATTGTTTGTATAAAAAAGGAGGACCATGGGATTGGACTGAGGCAGCTAAATAGGCCATTGGCCAAATCCAGATGTTTAGGATTGATGCAGGTGAGCTCTGCTCACCCAAGAGAAGGAGACTAGGATGAACTATTTATAATTGAGCCACGCAGATTCAACCAGGGGACATGTACTCTTGTGACTATACATCTAAAGAGGCAGCCCCAATTCCATAAAGCAGAGGGTTTGTAAAGGGGAAAACCACAGGTTGGGCATTTCCGTTGACGCAGGTATGAGCATGACAGGATATGAACTTTTCACAAAAATGGAGCATCGCTGTGTTACCATGATATTACTGTTTGATCAGGGAGGGGAACAGAAAGCCTTGCAGTTACAGAAGCCGAACACTGGCGGTTAAGCTATGGCTCCCTTAAGTACTACATGTGCCCGAGAGACAGGATGACCTCAGTGTTAGCCTGAGATCGGGTAAAGAATTAACAAACACATTTTTCTCACTTCAGCATTGTCAACCATATTCCACCATTTGAACTGGATATGACCGCTGACACAAGGTTTGGTTGGGGCTTATGGCAATGTATGGGGAAGGGGTACCCATGAGGTTTAGGTGACAAGTATGGAAGGGACTAAGACCTGCCTCACCCTTGTTGGGAAGCAGCTGACGGTGGTATATGTAGACTTGCGGGCTGGGGAGTCTATCGCCAGATGAGGTAAAATGAAACCTCAGTCAGCAGTAAAATAAAGTATGTACTCCATCCCACTGCTGGATGGGTAAGGTCCTGATTATCCACTCCACGGGTGGCTTAACTTCCTACTTTAGCTACATGAGGGATCTACCTGGACCAGAGCAAGCACTGAGCAGTAGTCCCCTAACAGCTGAATTGCAGGACATCCTGGGACCAGTAGAATAAGTGACAATGCCAAAGATGGATCTCCAGGATATGGGGCCCATGGAACCAAGTCCAAGAAAGGACGACTCTGGCCCCTGATGCCTGATACACTGATAGTTCCAGTAAGAGACCGCAGGTCACACGGAGAGCAGTGGCGGTTCAGTTGTCCCTTGACCTCTGGATAGGGACGGGGTCACCCAAAGCATCAATGGACTAATTACAAACAAGCCCTCCCCTCTTCTTGTGTGCATAGATAATTGGACAGCGTATAAGGGGGTTCTCTGTGGATCCCCACATGGCACCAGCAGGATTGGGAATCGGGCCATCAGCCCTTGTGGGGTCATTGCCTGTGAGAGGAACTCTGGTGTGCAGGAAAGCAGAAGTCTGTGGCCATCTATCAATTATCACACCATAAACCTTTACTCAGCCCAGGAAATGACGAAGTTGATACAAAAGCCAGTAGTGGAGGATACTGCTGTGATCACTTAGGCATGCAGGAAGCAAAGCCAGGACACAGGTACATGTCCAACAGAGATGAGACAGGAAATGCCTGTGACAATTTCTAGTGTGTGTCCAGGTATTCCTCAAGTGGGGGTGACTATAAATGACACCTGTTCAGATCAGGAGGGGAGAAGCACACTTGAGGCATGACAAGTTGATACGCTGAACCCCTTCTTGTGTCTGGGCATTGTGCTTGTGCCGGCACCATGGCTACAGATCTTTTACTTCCTTACCCCACTGTCCAGACTAAGCAGAAAGCAACCATACAGGCTTTGACATACCTTTGTGCAATGTGTAGCCAGCCCTATACTGTGGGAAGTGACCAGAGAGTCTCTCCATATCCCTCCAGCCACCTCACAACTTGGATGCTGTGTATGCCTGACGACACCGACATAAACTGCACTCTGGTGGTTTCTAATCCCTAGGTGTGTTTCTGCCCAGGGAGGAGTGTAGATGTGGAAATCGGGGTAAAATAGAGTGCACCAGTACACTCAATCAGATCTGCAAGGCTCTGGCTATTTTTATGGAGGAGACCATGAAGATGAGAAAGATGGAGTCACATGACAGAATTTGCCTAGATTTATTGACAACTGCCCAAGGAGGAATTTGTACTGTGTTACACACTAAGCTTTATGTACATACCCCCAGATAACCAAATACATGCAACGGCTGTTTTACAAGAAGTAGACAATGAGGTACAGACGATCTAGTAGTGTTTTGGAGACTCCCTAGAATGATGATAGGGTAGCATTTCCACTAGCCTAAAGTAGACCACCCAAGCTTAGGAAGTACAACTTATTTACTATCTTCATGCTGTTGTATAACTTAACAGTGAAACAATAAAAAGACCAGATAACTGGCTTCAAAATTCGGCAGAGTTTGCTTGAATAGATATTTTCCAAAAGAAGACACGAATGACCAACATGTATTTAAAGGAGAAGCAAGGAAAGGAGAATCAGAAAAAAACAAAACTTGAAAGTGCCGGAACAAAATGTAATACTATATATGATAATTAAAAATAAATCAAGATTCAAAAACACTGATGATAACTTATGCATTCAGAATATTTGAGCATCGGTGTCTGAGTCTGAGGTTTCTGCTTATGGTGAAAGATTTCTAAAATCTGTGGAAGTCCGTTTCCAAATACTGAAGTTTCACATGTTTGGGGGGTCCCCATCCACTGTGTGAGGTCTCTGTACTTTTTACAGGAACTGTGTTCCAAAGATTCAGACTGAGTTATTTGGGGGCCTTTATTCAGAAATAATACCGCCAAAGTTTTCAGTTTCTGTTCCAATGTTTTAATCCTAAGGATTAGATGCCCTGGGTTCAGAGTGTGTGGTCTTTGAATTTTTAGGGGATCTAAATCCCACATTTGTTCCTGGGTCTTTGATAAGTGAATTCTCTGGGGCCTTTGTTGCTTATCTTTTGCCGGAGGTGTTTGAAAGTTCCCGTTCTGAGTGCAGGTTCTCTGCGCTTTCAAAGGGCATGCATTGCACAATGTAAATCTGGTGGACACACAGCTACGGCCTCTGCCTCCTAAATCTTTCAAGGTCAGTCCAGAGGGCTGAGTCCTGGGTGAACTGGTGATTTGTGTTCAGGCCACGAAGTCTGAATTTGCAGAATCCGCATTCTAATATTTGAACCTGAGCTAATTGAAAGTCTTTACTGAGTATGTGGATTCTGAAATTGCAAACTGTATCTCTGGTTCTGAAGACATCAGATACTTTCATCCTGCATTCAGAATGAAACTTCTGAATTTAAGTTTTTGTGTGAGTTTTGCCACTCTGCTGAAAATGTGAGGTTGTTGATTTCTGGAATTTTGTTCAAAATTTGACTCTAAGATATTTGAGAATCTGTTTTCCAAGTAGAAACCTCTGAAGGCCTGGGTGGCTGTACTGTAAGGCTTGAATATGAGCTACTTGTATATCTTTGTCACTTATACTTTGGGCTCCATGTCCAGAGAAGGGAGTGTCTAAATTTTTGAGAGTCTCAAAGGTCTGAGTAAGAGGAATTTGAAAGGCTGTGTTATGTGTTCATGTTATGTGAATCCCTGGTTTCCTGAGGTCTGTGGGGATCAGTGCGCAGGCTATGATAGTCTACATTCCAGACTCTCAGTCTAGCCAAACTACTCTCTGGTGACGCTGCTTGCTAGCCCGCATTGGTTGGATTGGAAATAATGGCAGAGACTGAAGCAGACCCCTGCAGTGTTGAGTGAGGTACCAGAGAGAACTCCCCACTAGAGTGGGCTGACTACAGATACCTGAAAGTCCATTTTTGGAATAAGCTATGCCTGTTCAACTTTGTTCTTATAGAAGTCCTTCCTTTCAGTCAACAATTAAATTAAAACTACAGCAGTGGCAGAAGGTGGTGGCACACGCCTTTAATCCCAGCACTTGGGAGGCAGAGGAAGGCTGATCTCTGTGAGTTCGAGGCCAGCCTGGTCTACAGAGCGAGTTCCAGGAAAGCCAGGGCTACACAGAGAAACCCTGTCTCAAACAATCAAAATAATAATAATAGTAATAGAAATAATAATAATAATGATTCCTAGCAGGGGAATAGACCCCAAGTGGCTGCCTGTACCCACAGCAACCACGTTCTAACCAGGAATATCTACCCCAGGGCTTGAGTTTAAACCTTTAAACCTTGGCACTTCACAGTGTGAGTTGGAGGCAGAAACATTGGCATGCCTGAGAAACTCAGAAGGAATATAGCATCTCAGCCACCAAGGGATCACTTCAATCACAATTTGTATATTTTTTGTGTGTGTTTTGAGACAGGGTTCTCTGTGTGGCCCTGGCTGTCTTTGAACTCTCTGTAGACCAGGCTGATATTGACTCCACTTGTATTGTCCATACCTGCACAGGTTTAAGACTGATTACTTAAGCTTGGGTGACATATTGAAGGCTTGTCAAGGAAGCCCGACTTAGTGAACTCCCTGGGCCCCATGTGCTGATTAGAGGGCCACAAAAGCTACCATTAACCTCTGAGGGGGAAGGTGAGAAGTTCCCTCTCTGTACTCACTTATAACCAGGATCAGCTCTTGCCTCTGGGCAAAGCCCACGAGATGTTGTGAGTCTCTGGAGACCACCACAGGAAAGCCATTGTAGTCTGTCTTGTCCTCCACAGTCATGCTGTCCTGGGTGAGTACCGACAATGGTGGTTCTCCCCTCTGGGGCCGCATCACATCTGTGGCCAGGGTACGGTGGGTGAATTCATCCTTCACATGGAGAAATGGGTACCCATTCAGATGGATGTGGGCTTCATAAATCCCTTCTTTCCCAAAGGCATCAGCCACCCACTTGCTGGTGACAGCAGCTGCCATCAGGGGCACAATATACTCCAGGCCTCCAGTCAGTTCAAACATGATGACCACCAGTGACACTGTTATCCTTGTCACCCCACCTACAACAGAAAACAGTGAGATGTGACAGCTCAGCCACAGACCCCATGAGTATGTGATTTGTGCAAACAGACAAGCTTACAGAACAGAATTTCAGCCCAAGCAAGCTCTCTAATGAGAACTTTCTGTCCATCTCATACTTGTTCCATGAAGTCAGTCCCGCATGATGCCGGGGCTCAGGTAATGTTAAACCCAGCTTTGCATCAGGGACCTGTATTGCTTGACAGGGAGCTCTACTCCCAGGAACATGGTGCCTATTCTCCCAGTTAATGTGCCTGGCCCTTTGACTACCAGACTAGCCAGGCTCCTGACAGTACAAGCAACTCAGAAGCCAAGAAGCTGGAGAGATTATTATAATATTGGGTTGGACAGGGATCAGGCTTTAAATCCCTAGGTATTCAGAGGCAATTCCAACCAAATCCTACTCCAATAAACTTAAACCAGGATCTCTTAACCTCCGTACATGAGATAGTTGGGGCTGGGCTATTCTATGTTCTCAAGAAGGTGCTATGTTTGAAAGCTAAGCGGTCTCTGTGCCCGCTGCCCACTACACACAAGTGGCACTTACAATTATAAGGAAGTATCCCCAAACATCACCAGAGGCAGAATCACTGCTTGTTGAGAAGCCATATTTTGAACCAGTGCTTTTCAACCTTCCTAAGCTGTGATACAGCTCCTTGTGTTGCGGTCATCTCCAATCACAAAATTGTTTTCATTGCTACTTCATAACTGAAATTTGCTACTGTTATGAATCACGGTGTAAATATCTGTGTTTTCCGATGCTGATGGTCTTAGGCGACCCTTGTGAAAGGGTCATTTGACCCCAAAGGGAACTCAATGGACAGATTGAAAAACCACTGGTCTATGTCTTAAAATTGTAACTGATTTATTAAGGTTGTGAGGCCTTTAAAATCAGCTAAGGTCTTCAGTATACATTTTGAATCTGAGATTCCAAGGGTATGCATGGAATGAGGATACTAAAATCTTTGATGCTCTCAAGCCAAGGTTGTGGCAGACTAGAATATGTCACCCCAAAATCAGAATCATGGAGTTAAGAACATTAAGAAGAAGCAGATACAATGTGGATCTCTCCTCTTCTGTTTACGTAAAGGCAGGAATTCAATTAATACAGGCAAGAGGTCTCTTTCTCTCATTGCCCCCACCAGGAAGAACAAGGTTAATCGCCGAAGTCTCTCATGTGCCTGGAGATTTCTTTTACCAGAGGAATTTATGTGAGTAGGCTTTGCTAACCAGCATTTCTTTGCCTTTCACAAGTTTCCTGCTAGTAGACATATAAGCAGTCCTTTTTCCTTCGTCTTTTTTGCTTCCTTAAAACATGCACTGTTTTTGTTGAAAATGTGGTAAAAACTGCAAGTCAAAATCTGACTTCATACCTCAGCCTTGACCTTGACCTTTAATGAGTTCACAGAGTTTACCCTTTAAAAAATAATCCAGGCTCACTAGATCAGTCATGTATTCCCAGCTCCTGAAGAAGCTGAGGTGGGAGAATCCCTAATTCAAGACCTGTCTGGGTTAAGATGAGTTCAAGATCCCATCTGTGCTATATAAATACGCAAACACAGTTAATGTTAACAAATTTCAGGTTCTTGTTCTCTTGTTAATCTGGCTTTGTAACCTAAGAGTCTGTGGCAACAGCTCTCAACCAGCACCCACAACCATCCACAACTCCAGTTCCAGGAGATCTGGTGTCCTCTTTCCACTTCCGCAGGCACCGTGGATGCATTTGCTACCAGACATACATATGAGCAAAACACTCATTTTTTAGAATTTCAATTCTTTTAAATCTTTGAGGGTCTATGTTCTAGTTATGATATAAAGGCAACTCACGTGTGTGCTTCTGGGTGTAAGACTAACCAATCTTTTGGGATCTATTTTAATATTTATATGACATGGACTATTTTTAAGCTTTTTAAACATATATTAGTGTTTTGCCTGCATGTGTACCTGTGCACTATGTGCATTCTTGGTGCCACAGAGGCCAGAAGAGAGTGTCAGTTCCCCTGGAACTGGAGTTACAGATGGTTGTTAAGTTGACTTGTAGATGCTGGAAATCAAACCCTGGGCCTCCATAAGAGCAACCATTTCTCTTAACCACTGAGCTGTTTCCCTGATCTACATAGGTCAATTTTAAAAAGAGTAATTTTTCTGAACTCACCGAAGGTCTGTGGTTCGAGGTTATAGCTTAAACATTTCGGATCTGTGTTCAGGATGTGTGGTCTCTGAAGTCTTTCTGGTTTTGCATCACAAGATTTGATTCAGGTATCTGTAAAGCCATGCCCTGGGTGTGAATTTCATGTTTGTCAATGAATCCATACATCAAATCACCAGTATTCACAGGCGTATGTTCAAGTTGGGACGCTTTTTAAGTACCCTATTTTTGTTCTTTGAGAATTTCACACATGCATACAATATATTTTGATTATATCTACCCTACTCCCCTCCAACTCTTACTTGGTCTCAATCACCACCCCCTGCAACCTCATGGGGTTTTCCTTTAAATAACCCGCTGAGTCCAATTAACACTACATGTATGTGCACGAGTGTAAAGCCAACCATCCTCTGGAACATGGGCAAGCTACCAGGGTTCATACCATGGAGAGAACTGACTCTCCCTTCCCCGGCAGCCATCAACTGCCAGTAGCTCCTTGTTAAGGGGAGGCCTCGTGGTCCTCTGCCCCATCTATGCTGAAATGCTGACTGGCCTGAACTTCTACAGTCCTTGTGCAGCCAGAGCTGAGCTGAGTCCGTAAGTGATGCCTAGAAGACCCTGTTCCACAGAAGTCTTCCAAAACCTCAGACAGAATCCTGCCTCCTTTTCAAATGTACAGCAGAGCATGTGTACAATGAGCCTTGATCAGTTGGGAGTTTCTCTGGGAACAATTGTCTCCTGCACAAAGAAACTTGTTTCATGAGGACTAAGAGCCTAAAGCACACTCTTATGGTACGTGTTCCAAGGTTGGAATCTAACATGTTTAGGGTCTCTTTTAAAGCTTGACTTCTTCGGCCGGGTGGTGGTGGTGCACGCCTTTAATCCCAGCACTCTGGAGGCAGAGACAGGCGGATCTTTGTGAGTTCAAGGCCAGCCTGGTCTACAGAGCTAGTTCCAGGACAGACTCCAAAGCTGCAGAGAAACCCTGTCTCGAAAAACCAAAAAAAAAAAAAAAAAAAAAAAGCTTGACTTCTTTGAAGGTTTGTTTCCTAAGTATGCTTCTGAGTTTCTTTTTGCTATCATGTATTAATAATGCATATTGATGAAGTTAAGTGTAGTATTTCCATGCATTCATGTAGCAGTCTCTGAAAATAGCCAAGCATTCTTTTGCTATATCTCCCTACCTTTCCCAATTTATAGTAGCAATTATTCTTTTAGGTGGAAATTTTTTATTTTTCATATGAGAGAAAATATGGTTCCCATCTTTTTGTGTCTGGCTTACATCACTTGCAATGATGCCTCCTCCAGTTCCATTAATTTTGCTGCAAGTAGCAGCTAAGTAGATGGATTTCTTTTGTGTGGTGCTGGGGATCAAACCCAGGGCCTTGCACATACTAGACCAGCACTCTAACACTGACCTATATATCCCAACCTCATTCTTTTTATAACTTTAATAACATTCCATTGTATATATGTGCCACATTTTACTTATTTGCTTATCTGTTGATGGGTGTGAAGGCTGATTCCATGTCTCAGCAATCATGAAGAGGGTCACAGGAAGCACAGCTCTGCCGCTATCTCTTTGGTATGCTGTTTTCATTTCCTTTTAATGTATGCTCAATAGGGTTGCTGGATCCCATGGTAGTTCTATTTTTACCATTTGAGGAGTCTACTGTTTGTCATGATGACTGTCCTAATTCACATTTGCACCAGTGGTATATGAAAGGTCCTTTTCCCCCACATCCTCATCATCATTCATTTTTTTAAAAAAAATAATAACCATTCTGACTTGGAATTTCACTTTAGTTTTTATTCGCCTTTCCCTGATAGCTATTGATACTGAACAATTACTGTGCAGTCTTTGCCAAAGTTGTATTATTTTTTTTTGAGAAATGTCTATTCAGATCATTTACCTACTTAATTGGATACTTGGGGCTTGGGGCTTTGTTGTTAAATTCTTGTTCTTTGTGTTTTCTGGGTATTAACACCCCATCAGATACATATGGACATATACTTTGTCCTATTCCGCGGGTTGTTTCTTCACATTGCTGATTATTTCCTTTGTTAGGCAGAAGCTTTGTAGTTTGGGTAAACCCATTTGGCAATTTTTATTTAAAAAAAAAAGCATGCCCTGTCTTGGGGGCGTTTCTGTTATATTTTCTTCTGGAGTTTCACAGGTTTCACGTTTTTGATCCATTTTGAATTGCTTTTGGGGCAGGGTGAGATAGGGATCAAGGTTTAGCTTTCTACATGTGTCTATTCCATTTTCCCATCATCATTTGTTAAAGATGCTTTCCTTTTTGTGATGTATATATTTTGAAACTTTTGTTTTTATTCATTTGGATTTTTGTTTTGTTTTATCATTTTGTTTATATTTTGTGGTGCTGGGGTGGAATACAGGGCCTTGTGCATATTATCCCATTGTTCTAGAGTTTTATTTCTGTTTTTCTTTCTTTGATCTCGGAACAAGATTTCATGCAGCCCAGGTTAGCCTCAGACTTGCTACATAGTCAAGGATGACCTTGAATTCCTCATCCTCTTGCCTCTACCTCCCAACTGCTGGCATTACAGGCATGCACCACCTCACACAGCTTGTTTTTTGTTTACTTATTTTTGCCATTAGCATATATTCATTGTACAAGGTCCTGAGTTTCATAAAGACAATTTCATGCAAGTATGTGTGATACACTTTCAGCACACTCGTCCCATGGACCCTTCCTCTCTGTCTCCTGTTACTCTCCTTTCTTCCCAGAAAGTTCCAATTCTACTTCCATGTTTTGATGTCTGTCTGGAAACTCAAGCAGCTGTAGACACAGGAGTTCATTTCAGGGATCTGCATCCTTAAGTTTATGCCTAGATTTTCTTAAGATTATTGTGAATGAATTGCTCACATAATTTATTGCCCCCCCCCAAAATTGTTACTGGCAATATAGAAAGGCTAATGGTTTTTGCGTATTTACACTTAACTGAATTTGCTTACCGGCTCTAATAGTGTTTGGATCGAATCTTTAGGGTTTGCCATGTGCAGATCATCATCTGCAAGTAGAAATAATTTGATTTCCTCCCATCTTGTCTGTATGCCTTCTGTTTCTTCACTCGCATAACTGATCTTGTTATAACTTCTGGTGAATGAAGTCAACGAGAGCAGGCACATTTATGTTGTTCTTGATCTCAAAAGAAATACTTCGCATTTTCCCAATTCAATATACGGTTGACTATGAGATCCTCCTATTTCCCTTTTTTGTGTTAAGGTTCAATTTCTCTGCACCTAATTTTTCAGGGCTATCATGCAGGATGCCATTTTTTTTTGAGACAGGGTTTCTCTGTGTAACAGTCCTAGCTGTCCTGGTACTAGCTTTGTAGACCAGGCTGGCCTCGATCTCACAGACATCCACCTGCCTCTGCTTTCCCAAGTGATGGAATTAAAGGCATGCACCACCGCCACCGGGCTAGGATGCCAAATTTTATTGAAAATTTTTTTCTGAATCTATTGAGATGATCATATAATTTTAATCTTGCTTTCCGTTGACTTAATGTATTAGGTTTTATTGATTTGCTTATGTCAATGTTGCATCACAGGAACAAAGCCAACTTGATCATAGAGTATGATTTTTCTTGATATCTTAATTAAATTTGATTTGTTAGTAGTTTATTGAGGAATTTTGTGTCCTATTTATAAGAAATACTGGTCTACGGGCTAGAGAGATGGCTCAGAGGTTAAGAGCACTGACTGCTCTTCCAGAGGTCCTGAGTTCAAGTCCCAGCAACCACATGGTGGCTCACAGCCATCTATAATGAAATCTGGTGCCCTCTTCTGGCATGCAAGCATAAAGGGAAGGAATGTTGTATACATAATAAATAAATAAATCTTTAAAAAAAGAGAGAGATACTGGTCTATAGCTTCCTTTTTGTTGTTGTATCCTTACCTGGTTTTGAAAACAAGTTAATGCTGATCTCAGAACAAGTTCAGAAAGGCTCCTTTCCTCTCAGTTTTATGGAACGCATTAAGAAAAAGTAAAGTTCTTTAAAAGTTCGCTAAACTTCTGCAGTTAAACTACCTTCTGTACTTTTCTTTATTGGAAGACTTTGTACTTCTGATTCAACCTTAATTATATGGTATGTCCATGTTTTGTGATTTAATGGATAATTTTGGTAAGTCATATGTGTCCAGACATTTCTCTCTGTTTCTTCCAGGTAAACCAGCTTGTTAGCCTATAGTTTTTCAATAAAAATCCTACTGATCCATTGAATTTCTGTGCTATCCTTTGTAACAGCTCCTTTTCTTCATCTGCAATTTTATTTATTTGTATTTTGTGTTTTAATTCTCTGTTAGTCTGGCTAAAAGCCCATCTCAAAATTAAATGGACAAAGCAGCAAATGTAAAACAGTGTGTCCCTGGATTCTGTTAGCAACTCTGTGGCTGTAAAGGCAAGTGCATATGTTAGGGCTGAAAAAGCCAGGTCGGCAACACAAGGGATGAGAACTAGAAACAAAAGGGCTGTAGCTGGGTACACGGTAGCCAGGCGAGCAGCTAGGAGAAAGGGCAGGGCTCTGGGGAAACAATAAAGCTGATTTTGACAGTCTCCAGCTGCCTGCGCACAGAAACCGTTGACCTTTCACGTGTTCTTTCATCTAATTGCAACAGACTGAATTGTAAGCAGAGTTTCTAAGAAAGCATCCACTCATTACATTCTTGCTCTTAAAGGTCTCTAAAGGTGAGGGACCACTAGGTTAATATGTGACCTACAGATGTGCTTATGACTCGGTCTACGTGCTAAGAGTCACTGGAGCACTAGATCAGAGAGTAAGGCTGATTAATGAGTGACTATATTTCAGGTCGCCTCAGACCCAGGCAGCAGGAAGCCCAGCTTGTTTTTCTACCCAGCTCCCACTGGCGGAACAATTGGGGGCGAGGCTTGTCCACAGAGTTCTCTGCTTAGGTCCTGAAGGACCCTGATGCTCTAACGTGCACTTCATAAATATTCATACGAAATTCTTTAAAATCCACATTACAAAGCCCACCATGCCAGTCCCGCCTTAGGAAGGCCCGCTCCATTCTCCCTTCAGAGCATCTGCTTTACTTAGCATTGTTTCCCTTGCTTTGCTAAGTAAACATCTGCTCAAGCTTTCCATGGCTCCTGAGTGAATTCATTTCTCAAGAGCTGAGAGACCCCTGCAAACATCTGCAACAGCTGTAGCAAATAATTGAACCTAAGAAAGGGGTCACAGGAATGCCCGATTTAGGGTGGACTAGTCAGAAATACCAGAGGCCTGGATGTGCAATTGGCATCTGAAGTTAAGGGCAGTTAAGCAAGTGGAGCCTTTAACCCGTGAGAGCCTCCTAACAGACAGCATTACCTGACAGAAGAATGATGTATGCAGAAAATCCCCACGTAGGGGAAAGAGTACTAATACAAATAAGGCATAATGAAAACGCCAAAATGCAACCCATTATTTTGTATGCTAACACAAAAAACAAATTGAAAGAAAAACCTACACACCTGCTATCAGAAATTAAATAGTGAGTATAAAGTCTAATAGGGGAAAAGACTTATTTTTCCTAAAGGTTTATTATCCTAATTCAATGTTATTTGGGGGTTTATAAATAGAATGCAAAATCTTTGATAATTTTAGGGCTACTGTTCCAACTGTACGATCAAATGTGTTTGTTGGTCTCTGGAAAGGGAGCAAGAGTTGTCTGAGTGTGTGTTCTGGGGTATAAGTGTGAATCATTTGGGGATCTGGGTTCAAAATGCTCTGTCTTCAATCTTTTGGCAGTCTTTGTTCACAGGCTTCAGTTCAAGTTGTCCATTGCTCTGTGTTTAGATTGTAAAGACTTGGAATTCTGAAAGTCTATGACAATAAATACTGGCGTTGTTGGGTTTTTGTTTAAAATTCTATTTTTTTGGCTTTTTTTATTTTTCCATTCAAAAATTGACACTTCCTCCCCTTCTCCCATTCCCCTCCCGCTCCCCCACTAACCCTCCTCCCTCCGCCTCCATCCTTAAGAGAGGGCAGGGTACCCTGCCCTGTGGGAAGTCCAAGGCCCTCCCCCCTCCATCCTGGCCTAGGAAGGTGTGCATCCAAGTAAACTAGGGTCCCAAAAAGCCAATACATGCAGAAGAGACAGGTCCCAGTGCCATTATTGATGGCTTCTCAGTCTGCACCCATTGGCAGCCGCATTCAGAGAGTCTGGTTTGATCACATGCTCGTTCAGCCCTGGTCCAGCTGGATTTGGTGCGCTCCCATTAGATCAGGCACACTGTCTCAGTGGGTAGACCAACCCCTCGTAGTCCTGACTTCCTTGCTCATCTTCTCCCTCCTTCTGCTCTTCAACTGGACCTTGGGAGCTCAGTCCATTGCTCTGATG
>PVIU01026318.1:0-22207 GCA_004026605.1 Ondatra zibethicus | reverse complement strand
TTCCTCATCATTGGATGGCACTCCCAAAACACAAGCTCAAAACAAACCTTCTTTCCTTAATTTGCTTTTTCTCAGGTATTTCAGCACAGCGGTGAAAAGTCTAATAGCTACATCTGGGGCTAAAGAGCTGCCTCAACAGTTAGGATCGCTTGTGGCCCTTGCAAAGGCCCGGGGTTCAATTCACAGCAGTCACATGGTGGCTCACAAGTGGTGCACAGACATCCAAGTAGGGAAAGCATCCATCATATAAAATAATTAGGTAAATAAAAACATGAGCTAAATCTTAAAATACCTTGATGCTTGGCTAATCATAGAGGTGATAATGCATGAAGATGTAGTGCCAAGAGTTCACCAACAGTTCATTCCTGCCAAGTAGCTAGAAATCCAGGGTTAACAAAAACATCTCAAAATCACAGTACTTGAGAAGGACATTTTCTCTGCTCAACTCTATCTGGCAGGTAGAGTACTCTGAAAAGTGTGTAGTCCTGTTTTGCCATGGTTAACATCAATTCTATATAACTCTGAAGACCAAAGCAGAAACTACTGTGACTCAATGGAGCCTACTAATAACCACACACAGACCTAATCCAAACTGAGATGCAAATACAAGATAAACTCTGGATTTTAAAGGGTTAATATGAAACACACACACAATGAATAATAGTTGAACTCTTATTACATGATAAAATTACAGCATGCATAATATATTTGACTCATATCTCACGTGTTTCTTAGTTTGATAAAGCTTCTATTGTACCAATGAGCAATTTTCAAACCTGAAATATCAAATCTTATTCATTTGTCAGTCATGCTAAATATAAATAAATTTCTCAGTTAGGTCATAAATTATTTTGCTATTTGTCTAATTTGAATTTAATTGTTTTGAAATTTTGGATTATGGATCTGCAACTGTGGTTAATGAAAGATTTACAGTTGGTCAAGGTTCTGAGAATACATGACTATTTAGTACCCAGCTCTCAATGGGACATACATAATGTCCCTTTCAAGGCTTAACCCTGGAACACTGCAGAAAGAGATAGAAAGAATATCAGCTATGAGTGTTGTGAAATGCTGTCTTCTGTGTAAGATATAACCATTGAACTCTTGAAATAGCAACTGTGGTTGCCTGCATAGGAACTATACAGGTCAGTGCATATCAACATTTAGTCATAGACTGGAAAGGGGATCATTGAACCTGCCCCTTTTCAGGCAGCTATGGGCAAGTGATGTCTGCTCTGGAAGGGGGAGTCATTGTGATAGAGTCAACAGTGAGTTGTTGATGCTTTCATTGGCACAGGAGGCCCTGGTTAAACTCTGTGGATCTTGCCGGGTGGTAGTGCTTTAATCCCAGCACTCAGGAGGCAGAGGCAGGCGGATCTCTGTGAGTTCAAGACCAGCCTGGTCTACAAGAGCTAGTTCCAGGACAGGCTCCAAAGCCACAGAGAAACCCTGTCTCAAAAAACCAAAAAAAAAAATAATTGTGGATCTCAAAATAAAAATAAAATAAAACAAGATTTAAAAAATGAATGTAATATCTGTAAGTACCAATCGATGTAATTCAAGAACATGAAAACTGTATTCATTGACTGAGTCCTTGTTGCTAAGTTTTCAAATGCTGCTTTATGTAGAAAACATTTTCAGTACAGTCAGAAAAAAAAATGTGTCCTTTGAATACATGAAGCTTTGATGGGTCATACCATTTGGTTGGCCTAATTCAGTACAAATTGTGGAAAAATTAACTATGGCACATCCCATACATACATACATATATACATATATCAGTACATTAGAAAGAGGAATGAGAGAAAAGACTTAGTGCCTAATCTGGCTGCCTGAGTGAAATTTTACCACCGAGAGAAAACACAGGTTTAGATCTAAGCTATAATCAACTGATTATTTGTCCTTTTCTTTTTAATAAGACAATTGCTTCCCCCAGAGTAGAATACTGGGATAATTATGTTTATCAGTTGATGAAAAATGTAGAAACTGTAATTGAAGTTAGTACCTAAAGAGAGACATTGTGTCTGGTATTGAAATTTGTCAGATACCAAGAGTCTATGACTCACATGTAATAATGCTGAGAACACAAAAACATATAATGCACATTATTCAAGTATATGACTCAGAAAAGAATTCATGTATTTTTTCAGTGTGAAATAAGGAAGAATCTCGAAACTGGCATTTCTATGGGTAAAGGAAACTGAGGGGAAAGGTGATCTTTTTAAGACTATGAAGCTTGTTTGGTTTTGGTTCTATCTGGCCAATCCCAACCATCCAATCCCAACCATCCAATCCCAACCATCCAATCCCAACCATCCAATCCCAACCATCATGATCGTACGAACTTGACATCACCTCCCCGACTTCTCAATGATGTCAAGAATATATGATGTGCTGAAAATCTACCTCCAAATAGCAGAAGCCATCCTGGGGCAAGATACTTCTAGTCTCACAGGCAACCCAAGCAATGGCCAAAGAAAGCTTCTTAGTCTCTTATGGGATCCAGGTTCTAAACAAATATCAAAATTCTATGCCTGTATTTCACACATCTTTCCCACCATCCTTCTGCTGAGACATAGCTCTCTATCTTCTCCCTGTCTATGGTCCCTAGAGTAGGATGTATGAGTCCGAGGGGAGAGACACTAAGGCCATTAAAGTTTTAAAACAGAATACCCAAACACCTCCTCAAGCTTTCTAATTGACAAAACAATGTAATCTTTCTTTAGGGGGGCCAGATCACTTTCCTCAACCCATGGTAGTTCAAACACAGTTAGTGTTAATGAAGAGCTAGTGCTAATTAACCCTAGTTAATTAAACCACCTCATAAACAGTGGGTATATAATGATAAAAAAAAAACAAATAAAATGTAGTACATCCTATATAAAGCCATGTAAATAATGAGAAAATCACAAAGTTGATCCTTACTTTATAGTAATCATGAACCATATTTTCAACAATGGCTGAGAGGGAAGGCTGGCTTTTTAATAATATTTGATTTACAAAAAATACTGTGGAAATGGGCATCTGAAAAATCATACTTTGATATTTGCTTATGCACCTAACCAACTGCATAAATCTTTCTTTGCCCTAGGTTTTTGCGTCCATGGATTCAATCAAAGAGGGATCAAAAATACCTGAAGAAAGTGTGTGACCATGCATTGTTGCAAAGAGGCTGCTTGTTGGTTACCAGCTGCTCAGCCCCAAAATAATCACACAGAAACTATATTATTTAAATTATGGCTGGGCCCATTAGCTCTAGCTTCTTATTGACTAACTCTTATATCTTAATTTAACCCATTTCTAGTAATCTGTGTATTGCCACAAGGCTGTGGCTTACTGGGTAAAGTTTCAGCATCTGTGTTCAGTGGGGCTACATGGCTTCTTCCTGACTCTGTGTCTTCATGAAAGAATCTGCTAGAAATTCTGCAGGACACAGAAAAATCTGACTGATAAATGGCCAATATTGATACAACTGGACCTGTAGACTGAAGATGGATGCCCCAATGTTACAGAAGAACTTTGGGTGACTGTCCAGGCAGTGAGATGTCTCTGTCAATTCTAGAGTTTTGGAAATTACTTACAATGTACTTCCTGTTTACTTAGATAATGTCACATTATCTGGAGTCTATGGTGGAGTTGAAGAATAGATAGTTATAATTATAGTTTTCTTTAATTATGATAAAGGATAAAATAGATATAAATACTGTAACTGCAATTCTTGCTTGATACCTATTTTATTGCATGTAATTTTACTATGTTAAAATTAAAACCTTCCTTTTCATTTAGACAGAAAAGGGGAGGTGATGTGGGATTCACCTCTGTATGCTCTGAATGCCATTGGTTAATAAAGAAGCTGTTTTAGACCTGTGATAGAGCAGAACTAGGTGGGGAAAACTAAACTGAATTCTGGAAGAAAGAAGGTAGAGTGGGGGAGAAGCCATGAAGCCCCACCAGAGACAGACACTGGAACTTTACCCAGTAAACCACAGCCATGTGGTAATACACAGTTTAATGGAGATCAGTTAATTAATATATAATAGCTATCCAATAAGAAGCTAGAGCTAATAGGCCAAGCAGTGATTTAAATAATATAGCTTCTGTGTGATTACTTCTGGTCTGAACTGCTGAGTGGCCGGGAAACAAGCAAGCAGTCTCCTACAAGTATCCACAGTGACATACACATAAATCAAAATAACTCTAAAATTTTTATTAAATATAAGTAAATAAAGAGAATAGAATAATGTGTATAGGTGGGTTGCAGATACCACACAGTTTACAGAAAGTGTTGCCATATAGGAATATTTTATATTTACAGTAGGTTCTGGGATCACCGTATAGTTATTGATGACCAGAAAGGGCCACTTACAAATTTTCAGTCCTATATAGTAAAAAATCATAGAATATAGAATTTCCACATAACTTATTCAATGAAACTCTGCAAATGTCACCTTAAGTGAAACTTGAATTTTTTAAAAGTAAAAAGATTCCCAGCATCCAACGAGTGTGAGGCCACTTCTGGCCATCAGGAGAGCGACAAGTGTTTGGCCTCCTTTCCCCATCAGATTGCACTGGCATTTGTTTTTTATTCATTTTATTAGTTAATATTTTACATTTTTGACATTAAATATGGTCATACAATTTCCCCCTTGACCTTTACTCCCTCCAGATGAAGGCCATTACAGATAAGCACAGCTGACCAAAATGCAGAGAACATTTCTACCTCTGATCAAGACACTTATACATTGTTTACTGATATGGGAAGTTCTTCTGTATATGTGTTGCTTTTATTGGTTAATGAATAAAGAGGCTTCTTTGGCTTTTGATAGGACAAAATAAAGCTAGGAGATAGTAGGTGAGAAGCCATGTAGCCATCGCAGGAGACAGATGTCCCCACTGGAGCCCACTGGAACTTTGCCAGTAGGCCATGACCTCATGATGATGCACAGATTAATGTAGATGGGTTACTTTGGGATATAAGAGCTAGCTAGAAATATGCTTAAGCTATTGGCCAAACAGTATTGCAAATAACATAGTTTCTGCGTGATTTTTTTTTGGTAAGGACATCTGGGAACAAACAAACAATCTCTGGCAACAGATTACATTTTGAGGTCATTGCCCTCATTTGCTGCAGTTGTTTAAAGATTGTTTAATATTCTAAAATAAAGTCTTAGTCTTTGTTGGAGGAAGCCGCTTGTTTGTCCTGGCCACCCAGAACCAAAATAACTACACAGAAACTATATTAATTAAAACACTGCTTGGTCCATTAGCTCTAACTTCTTATTGGCTAACTCTTACATTTTAATTTAACCCATTTCTAGTAATTGTGCATCACCACGAGGCCATGGCCTACCAGCAAAGTTTCAGCACACCACTCTATGGGTTCTCTCTCTCTGCCTTCCTTCTTCCAGGATTCAGTCCAGTTTTCCCTGCCTACCTAAGTTCTGCCCTTTCAATAGGCCAAGGCAGTTTCTTTATTCATTAACCAATAAAAGCAATACATAGACTGAAGGACCTCCTATACCAAGTCTTTAAGCTAATATTAAGTATTATAGGTTAACAGTCATCCATGTTTGTCATACTTATAGTTAGACTAATCAGGTTCTTTAAATACATAGAAATTGTATTCTGCATAGATAGGTAATTTTCAACCTCTTCAAAAAGCTGTAGAATATGATATTTAAATATCTTAGGGTTCTGTTGACGTGAGATACAATTGCTCCTGGCAGCACTGATCTATTCCCAAGAGAATGTTGGGCACCAAAGACACTCCACATGGAGCTTGTTTTCTTCTTGGCAAAACAGGCCTATGGGCAAGGAATTGCCCATGCCTTGACCACGGGCAAAATGCATGGCGTCCAGACTGGACAATCAGGATATAAGAAAAAAGACTGCCAAACCTTGCCAAGACAAGGTAAGACACTTTTGAAAATTTTCCTGCCTCTGAAAATGGTCTGTATGTTACTCTAGGCCTTAGTCAAAGTTGGTTGCACCAATGTTGCAAATGAGACTTGGGGTGATTGCCTAGAGCCAGTTGTCTCTGTCATTTATTGCACATTTTGGAAGCTGCTTGATTGCATTTCCTGCCTAGTCAAGTAATATTATCTCCCTTCTCAGGTCTTTGATGGGACTGAAGACCAGATAGTCATAGTTACTTTCTTCTCATGACTTAGCCACACTATTTCTAATACAAGATTTAGACTTCTTAGTATAGAACAATTATTGAAACATTTAGCATATATTTCTTGCTTAATCTTGTTATGCTGGTTGTAATTCTAATTTTTATACTTGATATCTATTCTTATTGTATATAGTTTTACATTGGGTTTGGAACTCTCTTATTTAGGCAAAGGGGGAAGGTGCTGGGGAACCTCCGTCAGCCAAAGATCTTTGAGATGCTGGACCAGGTTGGGTATGGCCTTGAGTACCAAAAACATGTGCATTAGTGCACCCACTCTCTCTCTCCTCTCTTGCCTGACTGCTGGATTCAGTTCCTGTTGCCCGCTCATAAAGAGGACTGTCTTCTGTGAGTCCCCCCCCCCAAATAAAGAACCCTTCATTATACTAAATTCTGAATTAGTGTGGGACTACTTTATTCGTGTTCTCCTACAAAGTGCCTGTGTGGTACCCACCCCAACTGATACTTCTACAACTTAACTCCTACAACTGAGGCTCAGGGAACATCACAGAGGAGGGGACATAAGGACTCTAAGAGTCAGAAGAACAGAAATGCTGCTGTGGGATTGTGTGTCCTAGAAATGTCAGGAAGCTATACACAGGATATCTCATCACCATGACAGCCTAAATAAGACCTGTAAAAGAAAGACACTATTAGGCATGCCAACAGGAAAGGGGGAAATTTTAAAGCTCCCCAAATCTATATAAGGAACCATGACAACTAAGGAACACTGAGAGCTGAATAAACAGTCTTCCCTGGGGAAGAGCCCCCCAGTGGATTATTCAATACCAAGTGACCACTCTCATTTTAAAACCCATGTCTGCATTTCTTCCATATGGCTACGGCCCACTGTGGGATCCAAGCCTAAGTTTCCTCTCCCAACATTAAAACCAAGCATGAAATGAGGCATTAGATAAAGGGTTTGCATACACATCTGCATCTCTCCTGCCTTTCAATAAATCATGCACATATCTTCTACATTCTTTCCAGAGTAAGTAATTTACCGGTCATTCGGATTTGTGAGGCAGGATTAGAATACAGAATGAAGAGGTAGGAATCAGATGAGTAACCATGTAGAACAGTTCTTTCAGAAGCCAGGGACACGTTGCCAAGTAAAGAACTTCCTAGAGACTGGAATCAATTGTTGGGAAAGACTCACGATGACACCCAGAGGAGGACCCCAGGTCTATACTCATGCAATACTGCATCAGCATCATCTCCTGCATGCATGCATGCATTAGTCACTTTTCTTGATGCTATGAAAAAGATATCTAACAGAAACAAATGAAAGGAGGCTTTATTTGTCTTCAGGCTGACAGTCTATGATGCTCAAATCAGGGAGAAAACAAGGCACTAAGGACTGGCTCATGTCTATCACAGAAGCAATGAGACGACACCCAGTCCTGTGTTAGCGAAGCAGGAATCAAAGATTAGCGAAATTTGACACTCAACTGCCTTTCTCCTTTTCCCATTTTATTCTGTTTGGGTCCAGCCCGTGGGATAGTACTGCCCACAATCAGATCTTTCCTCCCCGGTTAATTATTTCTGTAAATGCCCTCAGACATTTGCCCAGAGTTGTGCCTTTTAGGGGAATCTAATTCCAATTACACAGATAATAAAGGTTAAACATCACAATATTTAAAATACTAATGGTTTGTATTAATATCTACACATATATGATTGACAAATGATGGAATATTTGAGGCAGGAGAACTAAAGGCAAATACCACTGAAACTCAAAATTGAAATGATAAGGAACTATGTACAGGATTCCACTGGGTGGTAGAGTAACAAACAAATCAAGCATCAGATCTTACATCTCAGTGTCAGAAACAGCCCTGATATAAACATCCAAGAATTAATGCCAATCAATTACCAAAATAAAGTAGACTTAGCTCATAATCAGAAATGTTTGTAGTAAAATTTTGAGGATAATAAAATCTATATGGATTGTTATTACACATTTTCCAAAACTCTACTTAACTCAAAGAAAGCCCCATGCACTAGGTAGTGAAAAAGATGCATTTCTACCCACAGAGAATCACTTTTAAGGAGTATAGTCCTTTTATGCACTATTTATTAAATAAATGAATTTATGAATGGAAAAACTGTTCAACACTTATCAAGTCATAAGCAGGTTCTTGAGAGCAGAGCTATCAGGACCTTCTATATTAGGGATGAAGGTGAGACGAGGAGGCTTCATTCTGACTGGAAACTGGCTAGAGATATGGCAATAATTCAGATATAGCTGTCAGAAAAAAGGGAGGCCCACAGCATGTGTAGATGAGAGGGTCCTAGGATGAGTCTGTAACCCGTCAGGCAGCCTCAGCTTTTCTCTAACTAAAAGCAAACCCATAAATAAAAGCAGGCTTCCTACAGGCACATTTGCACAACTTTCCCTTTTAACGTGGCTTTCATAGTTTTACTTATATAATCACTAAGTCATCAATGTAAACATAAGAGATAATGAACTAGAAACAGAAATAAAACAACAGAATACTTTAATATTATATGTCCTTGTTCCTAACGTCTCCCAAAGAAGTCTTGTTTTAGCATGTGCTTTGTGGAGAGGGGGGCAGCAAGGGGAATTCTGTTTTATCACTCTCCACTAGCAAGTCCCTGCAATCCTCTTGCATCTACTCTCCCACACTTCTGGGGTCACATGCATGTGTGGCAATGCATAGATTTATAAATGCATATATACTGGAGGCTTGAACTCAGGTCTTTCTCTCTTTCTGCTTAAACATAAATGGTAAAACAAGAGATGATAGCACCTAATCTCTATTCTTCTCTAGAATAGAGATTGCCTCTGAACACCAATTACAGCACTAGCACCCAGAGCAGATGCACCCACAAGATCTTCTTTTGGGTTAGTTTCTTCCCTTCAAAGTGTGGAGCAGGGATGGAGCATAGTTTGGAGAATGGTGTCTAACCTAAAGGAAAAGAATCTGGGAGTTGATATCAACAAAGTGGCCCCTTGAGAAACCATATCTGAGATTTGATATTGCCATAGGGAAGGAAAGGAAGTCATCTAAGACAAGAAAGGAGCATCAGGATGGTGAGGAAGCTGTGGGTGCCTGGAGGAAAGGCCAAGGTGTCCTGTCAGCTGAAAGACTAGACAGAAGAATCTCCAGGTTTCTCACTAACTTTTGCATAAGGATAGTTAGTCAAGAACCTCACATGCCACACAACATCCCTAGGAGGGTCAGGGAACTGGACCCGGATGCATACACAGCAATTGAGCTTAGAAACAGCTTCCACCCATCAAGGCCTGTCATACTGAAGGGTTGTGAACCAACAGTCAGACTCCGTGGAATTAAGGGAAGAACAGAGCTCAGACAAAACACTTTCCTTTTCAGATTTCACATAAGAGGACAAATGTGATAACTACAGATGTGGGATTTCCTTCTGCATGCTGTGATTACCATGAATGAATAAAGAAATTGCTTTGGAACTATAGCAGGTCTGAACTTAGGTAGGTGGGGAAGACAGAACTGAATGCTGAGAAAAAGAAGGGTGGAGTCAGGAAGAAGCCATGTGGCTCTGCCAGAGACGGATGCCGGAACTTTAGCCAGTAAGCCACAGCCATGGGGCGATACACAGATTAATAGAAATGGGTTAAATTAATATGTATGAGTTAGCCAATAAGAAGCTAGAGCTAATGGGCCAAGCAGTGATTTAATTAATACAGTTCCTCCTGTGTGATTGATTATTTTGGGGCTAAGCGGCCAGGAACCACAAGCAGTCCCCTCCTACAAACTACCTTTGTATCCAGCTTAATATGACATCCTCTAGCTCGATCCATCTTCCTGAAAGTACCGATACTTGACTCCTCTTTATAGCTGAGTAATATTTCATTACATGGTGTATTGCACCCTATAGAAAATCTCTTTGTGCTATTTCCTTGTCTGTCTTCAGGCAACAGTTCAATGCCATCTCATTTATCACTTTTGCTTGCAAAGTCTCAAGAGCCATCCAAACACACACATGCCCAAACAAGAGCCATCCAAACACACGCATGCCCAAACAAGAGCCATCCAAACACACGCATGCCCAAACAAACTGTAAACAACCCTGAAATTTAATGCTACCTTTTATAAGTTACTGTGGCCATGGTAGCAATAGAATAGTAAATAAGACAGAGATTATTTGTAAAAATGTAGGCATAAGAAAAGATTGAAGTCTTAAAAATTTTGTATTGTTACTAAATTTTAAACTCTTAATTGACTCTCCATATTCCAGGGAAATCATATTTCAATAAAGTAATTGAAGTGTAAAAAAAAAAAAAAGAGCCATCCAAACACACGCATGCCCAAACAAGAGCCATCCAAACACATGCATGCCCAAACAAGGCTGGACAGATGTTTTCACTTTTCTCGTACCCATCGTCAGAGCTGGAAGAGGTTTACATGCATTGGTTGATATTACCAAACAGCAGTTTATATGATTTCAAGTCATGTCCTGCGACAGTGAACAAGGTGGAATGGTGTCATCTGCTATGTGACCGGATCAATATGAGATACTCAAATTTGCTCTGTTCTGAAATGTCTGTATGATTTCAGATAAATCATATTCTTTTGTGTGCTTACTTTCCCCAACCACAGACTTTCTGGTGGTACCTGTTTTGCTGCGTATTCAGTGTGTAGTCTCCTGATGGCTAGGCATTTTGAGATGTTTTCATGTGTTTATTGGATGTTTGCATTTTTGCCTTTAATTGTTTACTTGTTCAGGAATTGGTAACACTACAAGAGATGAACAGAACTTAAGATCCTTACACACAGTTTACCTAAAGAGGCACAGGGAGCTACTTACAGAAGGGAAGGCCAATTGAAAGGGATTGGCAACACTCTGAGATATCAAACTGGGAAGTTGTTTCCAAGCCGAGATTGATGGAGGACAAGGGAAGCAGTGTTAGCGAGACAAGCTAAGAACCTCAGCGATAGAGGAGTGGTGTCAGGATGAGAGAAGTGGTAAGATGGGCAAGAGCTGAACCTAAAGAACAACACTAGACCTAACCCCTCTCCCACTTCCCCTCATTTCTCCTCCTTCTACCATGGAGCATGGAGCCTGGACAACCAGGAGGGGGGAGGCTTCATGAAGATATAGTGCAGCCTGGAAAAGCATCAGTAGACTGGGGAGGAGACAAGTGGAAGACATCCAAATCATCTCCATAATGTTCACTGGGCTTCCAAAAGATAAGGTATGTATACCTCCTTTACAAAGTGCTCAGATTCCTTCCAAAGTCAGGTAATAATTGTGTCAAGAGTATGTTGACAAGTTATCCTTTATATTTCTTTTCCGGAGGAATTTTAATTTTTCTAATTAGTTCTTGAGACAAAGGAAGGAGTTGGAATAAGTTCAAAGGAAGTCACTGAGTGATTATGAACAAGCTTGAAAAGGAGGAGAGGTGGTTAAGGAATCGGGAGCCAGGGGGAATGTCTGAAGGAAAAAGTCATAAAAGAGGGATTGTGGAGGCCAGTTGGAGAGATGCAGAGATATTAGGTTTGTTTGTGCCCGGGAAGATCATTGTAATAAATCCTCTTGATTCTCACTGTAAAGAAAATGTTCTTCTTCAGATTTAATGTAAGCAGTGGAGCACTGTACAATGAGAGTGACAGGCACACAAGTGTTCCTCAACTCACACTTTCCCTTGATGTCGTGTCAGGGATATTTCTAAAGAGGAAAGAACTGTGGTTTAAATGAATAACAGTTCTTTGTAAATTAAATAAAAGAAAGTCTGGCTTCCTTCTTCTGGTAGCTAGAAATGCTACCGACATAAAAGTGAGCTACAGAAAGCATCTCTAAAGCCACAAACATTTACAGCAAAATCTCTCAAAGAAAAATCTGCAGATGTGAGTGGTGGGCAAACTCAGAGGAATCTAGCTTAAGAAAAAGACTTTTCCCCTCCCTCTGAGTGACATTACTATGGTCTGTAGGCTTCTTCACAACAGTGCAGGGGGTGTTAAAACTTAAAACTGATTGAAAAAAAAAACAGACAAAAATTCAGAATGTTTGTTCTTTCCTTAATATGATTTAATTTTATAATCTACAGTTATAAATCTCAGAGTAAGACTTCAGAGGACTGAGATTCTCTGTGATGCCTGAACAGCTTCTACTGGAAATGAGGTCTAAAACTCACATGGACTCCACTCTTCAGCACTTCTATAAGAAACGAGACAGTGAAAAAATTCTAAGACACCCTCTTTGAAATCAGTATGGTGATTTCTCAGGAAATTAGGAAACAATCTGTCTCAAGAACCAGCAATACCACTTCTGGGTGTCTACCCAAAGGAAGCTCATTCACACCATAAAGACATGTGCTCAACTATGTTCGTAGCAGCATTATTTGTAATAGCCAGAACCTGGAAACAACCTAGATGCCCTCAACTGAAGAATGGATAAAGAAAACATAATATATTTACACAATGGAATACTACCCAGTGGTAAAAAAATAATGACATCTTGAAATTTGCAGGTAAATGGATGGATCTAGAAAAAAAAACATATTCAGTGAGGTAACCCAGACCTAGGAAGACAAATATAATATGTACTTAATCATAAGTGGCTTTTAAACATGAAGCAAAGAAAAATCAGCCTACAATTCACAACTCCAGAGAACCTAGACAACAAAGTGGACCCTAAGAAAGATATACATGGACCTACATAGGAAGGAGAAAAAGACAAGATCTCTTGAGTAAACTGGGAGCATGGAGGTCAAGGGAGAGGGTAGAAGGGGAGGGGAGAGGAAGGAAGGGGAGCAAAGAAAAATGTATAGTGCAATTAAAAACAATTTAAAAAATTTAAAATAAAAAAGAATCTCTCCTAAGACACCTTCCAAGGCTGCAGCAAGAGGAAGAAGAGGTAATGGACCCCTTGTCATCATAGTCCTTTGATTGTGTCCAAGGCACTTACGAATTCCATTGGGTAATAACTAAAAATCACAGAAAGCAGGCTGATGATGTCATGAAGGCTCTAAGTCATACTGGCCACCTCACACAGCCAGTAACACTAACCAGGTAAGGCTGAGCAGGGTCCATGATGAAAGAAGACTAGTCTGCAAGACCAACATAAAAGTCTAGGAGGGAGCTTTCTTCTCGGATACAAAGCACTCGAAATAGAGCATAGAGTGCTGACGAACTGTTGTTTGATTTGAGAGAATGGCATTCCCTTTAAAAATGAAAATCCTCCAAAAGACAGCTGACAACAGCAGTATAGTCACTACCTGTCAACTCAGGCTCTCAGCGTCTAGGGTCCCATTGCGTCCTGCATCCAAAGCAAATTTCCGACCTACGCCAGGTCATCTTATGAATGGACATCATTTACATCATTCACCTCACACTCAGCCTTTCTGGGGCAGAATGAAATATGAATGAATGTTCATTGCATTACACTCCGGAGGTAAGAAACTGTGGCAAGATTGACGAAATAATTATGTAAATAATGACCGACGTCCAGGGAAGACTAATGGAAGAAAAAAGCTGAATAACATTAAAAGTTAATATATTTATTGTTAACCTTTGTAGCTCTCAGTAATAATTCAAATATAAGAAAATTGTTGTCGAAAGCATAGGAATATTGAAGCAGAGCAAAAATGTCACAGTAAAAAAATGAACGCCCAGATTTCTGGGAAGCCGAACGATATTATTTTACTAGAATATTAAAAGCTAAAAGTTTTATTAATTTTGAGTGCTGTTTTTCTTTCCATGTTAGCCTTACCTAGAAAATGGAGGCTTTTGTTTTTAATTATGTGTGCCCATCAGGATCTTGAAAGTACAAGTCAAGCATACTAAGGACAGTTTCTAAGAGAGAGTCATCGCTGGAAGGCAAAGTGAGGCTATCTTAGGGAGCTTCAGCTCTCTCTTTCACAAACCAACTTTGAACTACACATCCCACCTTCTCAGCAGTGGTGTTATAGCACCACTCAAGACATTTGCTTCCTATCAAATCATGAGGGGTTAATAATTAAACAGAGGGCAGAATGAGAGTAGGGGGTTGGAGATTAGATGGTTTGGGAGGAGTATAACAACAGGGAAGAGTGCTGTTCCCCAGAAACTGACTCTACCGGTCTTTCTTGAAGTGGAAATAACAGCTGAGAACTCCAGACATGAAAAGAGTGACCGATGCCTTGGTAGGTCTTTCTTTTCCAGAAAGAGACACTGGATTCTAAAGAGAAACACTGGATGGTGTCTGCACTCCAACTCCTTTCATTCCCACACGGAGAGGTATAGAGTTATATATTTACCTATTTTGTCTTTAATAAGAAAATAAATGTGACAGTCACTAGGCAGACCCACTTATTGCTTCCATTTTCTCCAATCATTTAAGAGTCCTTGCAACGTCCTTAAATTTCCTAACATTTGACTAAAATCAAGTTGTTGTCTATGACTCAAAAGACCAAAAACATATCTGTCACTCTCTACATGAAATGCTAAAATATTTGTGGTGTTACAGAAATTCATATTGGGTCTCTCTACACTAGAGACTGAGGAAGATAAAAATCCAACCTGGAGGAAGGGAAGTATAATAAAACTGTGTAGTTTATGTGGCTCTTGGCTTGGAAGAAACACTGTTTCTATCAGTAAACCCTTAAGAACATCAGGACATGAGAGAGCCCAGGGAAAAGCAGACATGTGAAAAGGTGTTTGTTTCACTGAGTACCGTGAACGTTGGACGTGTTAAATGCTGATACCATGCCTTTGCAATGGTCTAGAAGAGCAGGAAAGCAGAGACGCGTGACTTACTGTGGCACCCTTAGCAAGTAGCCATATTGCAATGAAGGCACAATGAGGATATGCTCTGTTATTATTCCCCAAGCACATTACATTGTTCTGCTCTACTCTGCTAGCTTGAATGCCTATTGCTCCCCAGAAAGAACTTACAGTTCCCTTTACAATGCGTTTACAGTTGATTAAAGAATGGATTTGCAATTTGGAGTCTATAATTAGAGCAAAGGGTCTCTATAATTTTAGTTTCCCTCATTCACTAATGATGATGTTATGGAGATTAGCTACTATTATAAAGACCCATGGCCACTAAAATGATTACGGGAAAACATGTATTAAGGTTTAGTATTCCATTCTTCTACCACAGGAAGCCGATTATAAACAGAGTGTTCTACAATGCTGTGAGGCAGGAAAAATAAGATTAACAATTAACACCTTGCTTAAAGGATTAGTCTGTCTCTTATGCCGTGATGGCTTATGTTCTAATTAAAACTCTTGGAGAATTGTGTGTGGCCATGTGTGAACTGATCTGTCCTTTCCCAGGTTCCTGCTGTGGAACTGAGGGATTTAGAACAAATGGGTCAGGACATTCCATGATCTGGTAACAAGCTTTTTCAGAATTTCATACCAGTCATTAGAAGTCATGCGATACATTTTAGGGAAGATTTCAATGTACACTTAAGGCACTTAGCGACTCAAAATATTTTACTACATTTACTCATTTTTCATGTGTATGTGTGTATATATGTGGCAAGTGCACGCATGTTATGACACTCATGTAGAATTCAGAGGACAGTTTGTGGGGTTTGGTTCTCTTCTTGCATCATGTGGATCCTGGGGCTGAACTCTGGTTGGGCACCAAGCCCTGCTCCCTGGTGATCCATCTTGGTGACCTTGATTCAATTCTGTTTTAAAGTTATTTAGTTAATATATTTTTCTTGAATAATCCATTTTCTCACATCTTTGTGTAATAATTCCAATAACACCTTGCCTTTAAGTAGAAATCACTAGAGTTTTATGAAACATTAAAAGAAAACCTATACAGATATCAAAAGGCACAGTCTATCTACTCTGAAATGAGCTGGGAGAGTCATCTTCATCATAGAAGTTTAAGGAAAAAAATAACATTTCTGTCTATAATGTTAAGTATTTTGACATCAGAGAAATAGCTCAGCAATTAAGACTGCTTGCAGCTCTTTCAGAAAATCCAAATTAAATGACCAGCACATATGCCAGGTAGATCAAAGTCACTTGTAACTCCAGGTCCAGTGGATACGATACTGCTGATTGATTGCAGACATGGTGCATATACATACATTTGGATAAATGAACATTAAGTAAACCTTAAACTTTCAGAAGTTTAATGCTTGTGAATTTAAAGTGTATGTGTAATTGGTAAAGGAAGATATTATTGTGTAATTCGTAACTGACTTGCATATACTGAATGCGTACAAGATTTTAAAACTTTGCAAATAAGTAATAAATATGTCCCTTTTCTCAGTCCTTGTCAGTCATGTCAACTTAGATTTCCAAACTCCTGTATTCTCATCTTCTCTTGCATTCTTTTAATTAAAGTTGTAAGAGAATAGAGAAAATTAAGTTCATACCTCCCCAAATTGGTTAACTATTTTGAGTATCACTGACTTGGAATTATGCATAAAATGGTGAAGAGATTCATCACTGAGTGGAAAATCATGAGAGAAATGTTACATATTACATACTCCAAGAGACTCATGGCTCGACTCCAGGAAGTGGGTATTAGAAGAGAATGAGACTCTACTCCAGGCTCCACTAAGAACTTTGCAACGGATTATTTAACATAATCACACTTGATGAGAAAGGGCAAAGTCACCACAGATTGCAGAGGAGAACTTCACTTTCAATCTGTGTCCCAAAATAAGGCTGACTGCACTACCAGGGACCTCAGGACTCAGTGAACACATTAAAATACATACATACATACATACATACATACATACATACATACATACATACATACATACATACGGTGATCCCAAGATTCAAGATTGAACTCCATGACAGTTTCTAAACCTTAGGGATTTTGATGAATTTATGATCTGTTTATTTGAAATTTATGAGTCACCAAAGAACAAAATGAGATCTTGCAAGTGCCGAGTACAAAAATGCAAGCATTGCATTTTTAAAAATTTTAAATTTAAAATATTTTCTGAAATATATTTACACACGGCCACCAATCCCAAACCAAGCTTTGACTAGATTCTGCCTCATTGCAAGAACAACACTCAAGTACACACCTATGAACATGAACACATACATGAACATACACAACCTCAAGAGTCAGACACATGGACTCACACAAACACACAGAACAAAATAGTCTATTTCCTCTGTAATTGATATGGAAGCTTTTATATATGAGAATCTCAGCCGGGCAGTGGTGGCACACGCCTTTAATCCCAGTACTTGAGAGGCAGAGGCAGGCGGATCTCTGTGAGTTCGAAACCAGCCTGGTCTACAGAGCTAGTTCCAGGACAGGCTCCAAAGCCACAGAGAAACCCTGTCTCGAAAAACCAAAAAAGAAAAAAAAGAAAAAAGAAAAAGAAAATCTCCTTACGATTATTAACATTAGCATAACAAAGGGCTAGAGAGTTGGTCCAGCAGCTAAGAGAACTTGACCTTTCAGAGAATCCAGGTTCAATTCCTGGCACCCACAGGAAGGTTCGCAACCCCTTGTAAGCCTGATATTATTGGACCTGCTGCCTTCTTCTAACTTCCATAGACACCATGTACATATGTGACATACACGCGGGAAAAACAACACATAAAATAAATAAATCTAAAAGAACTTCAAAATAATAACAAAATTTGTTTCTTTTTCATTTCTGTACATTACCACACAAGTTTTGCATGATCCTTTGTTCAGGAATTTTTGAAAATTATATATGTTAAGGGTATTGAAATTAAGTAAAATGGCTAGTTAATGGGGAAATTTAAATAAAAGTAATAAAAATAGGCATTTAGTGTTAAGAGAGACCTCAAATCTTAGAGAAAGTATCAAAAAGCATTTGTGAAATGGTGGTGACGCTGGCAATATAATTTAAAAATCTATTTATTATTGGTAGAAGGAGAACTTCCATCAATAACACTAAAATCTATTATTCTAGACAAAAGTCTGTAGGATCTCCAGCGGTTCAACACATAGAAGTACTAAAGATAGGACGCATGTGCAATTAGATGTTTAGCTATAAGTAAACAAATAGTACATCTAAAGATTATCAAGGAAAACAATCAACTTAATATGTAAACAAATGCTTTCTTATCAGTAAATGCTTCAAATAAACCGTTAGCACTTCTATGGAGATGCCAATGCCCCAATCTCTGTGCCCACCTGTCTCTTTCATTATGAAGGGGTCATGGAAACATCAACCAGTATGGAGATGGGTTTAGAACACTGTGAACTGATGAAAGTCTAGATTAATGAAGCATTAGATGCAGAGCCCAAGGTATGGACTGAAAGACGCATGTAGAGAGGAGTATCAACACCTACTGAAAGACGTATGTAGAGAGGAGTATCAACACCTGGAGAGATGGAGGAACTGAGTCTGAGCAATGTTGCTGTTATTCACCAAGGACAAAGATAACAGGAGATTAAGGACCACAGGTACTGCACTATTTAAATGCATTGTCGTGTTCCACTGATAGAGAAATGGTGGTGAGAATTAACCTTTGGATCGCTTTAAGATTATATTGAAGTTTAAACTAAAATTTAGTAAAAGAAGTAATTTAAAATGAGTTTGATTTTCAAGCCTATGTCATATTTTAGGAGATGCCGCTCGAAGTACAAATAGATAGGCAAGACGGTTAGAGAAAAGGAAGGGAGCCATGCTTAAATGATATTTTTATTCAGTTTTGGGTACTCATGTTCTTGGTTTCAAATAATTTTATTATGGCATTAATTCACAATCAAATCAGAGAACTGAGTTCATACCTTGCATGTCAGCAGATACGTAGCTTCCTAATTCTCAGAAAATAGGATTGGCCCTTCCTTCTGTCCATCACCTTTCTGAGCATGGGTCCCTTGATGCTCTGAGTCTCTCTCTGTTTCTCTTCCTCTCTCTTCCTCCCTCTCTCCATCCCTCCCCTCCACCCCGTCTGCCCTCCCCAGCACATGTCCAATTATCTATAATGTAGCAGACCTCCAACAGGCTCAAATAACATATCTCGTCTTCCTTTTATCTCTCCTTCTTCTCTTCAAGGAAGCTGGTGAAATTTACAGCTAGCCTATCCAAGGGTTTATCTTTTAAAATTAAAAAAAATGTCATCAAGCTTCAAAAATAGTGGGGTAGAGAATTGAATACATAAACTACATATGTATCAGTCCACATACAACATACAGACACCAGCATCACCACACAAGGGATAAAGAAATGAGGCTGAAATACTAAGCAGCAAGCTTCCTCTCTTCTGGGAGAAAGGGCCATATCCAAGTGTGAATCATAGAAACAACAATATCACTGTGTCAGGCAAAATGTGCCCATTTTTAATAGTGGTATGATATGGGAGTAACCAACCACTATTTGAATAGAGACCTGCTCCATAGGAGAGAATCCATCTCCTATACTGAAAAATCCTCTCAAAATCCCATGTCTTGTGATGTTTTAGTCTCTAGAGTATAACTTAGACCCTGTCTAGGACTCAGGGAGTATTGCAGTAAAGGGAACAGGAAGAAGATAGAACAAAGAAGAGAAGGACTTTGAAATGCTGTTTCAGGGCATGACACAGGGATTGCGAATAAGATCACACACCAGCTGCTCTTGCATCCACTGACCCTGCAATAAGACTGGGTCTGTCAACAGCCAATGAGTAACTGAAGAGAGGCCCACAGCACTCCACCCTTCCCTACCGTGCTAGGGAAGAAACTGATGGATTCTGGGTATAGGGAGTCATTTTGTATACCCAACAGTGAACTGACCAGGTTCCAATGGAAAAGTCCATACTTAAAGGTCACAAAGATGACTCTCATTAAAACCAGTGGGTCCAGAAAGAAAACTGAATGAATGTCTGAAAGGGAATTGTAGAGAGGACGGCAAGAACCATAAGAGAAGCTTGTATGGAAATAATCAGAATGCATTGCATACATGCATGAAATCATCAAAGTACAAATTGAGCCAAAACAAAGTGTAATATGAAAAAGAATTTGGATGCAAAATCTGTAGGCTATATATTTATATGTTTTCAATAGATATAAATAAATCAAAAAGTTTTATTAAGATTAAAAACTTTGTTTAGTTATTAAAATTGGGACCCATGTTCTTAAGATAATTTTACTATAGGATGAATTCATAATTGAAATAGAAATTTGAGTAGAAAAACAGCACACACATGTCCCTGTGCGCACACATAAATATATGCACACACATACATGCATACACAGACTGCCCCACAAACATAAATTCACACAAATGCACACACAGACATACACACTCACACAGATGCATGCACACATGCATACACATATAAACACACATGCGCACAGACAGCATATAAAGGCACACACAAACACACACACATGCACATGCATGTACATACACCATATTGTTCTGCTTTCTCGTTCTATCCCACCCTTTTTTCCCAGTTCCTTTAAAGCCACAGTTTGCAAATACAGGCAGTTTTGCTCACAAAGCCTGTGACAGCACCTGGGGACTGTGTAGATGCCACTAACACCCCCTGTGGAGAAAACAAGAACACCATCAACATCTTACAGCGCAGAGCTGGCAGCTCTGATTTAAGCAGTAACTGTTTTCTTATTACTTAAATTATTCAAAAGTATTTTAGTAGTGGAGCAACATTTTATTACATCACCAATTTATCGTGAAATCTTAACTTTTAGCATTTTAGAAAAAAATAGTAAAATGGTAGTTCGAATTTTCCCAAATACTTATTAAATATCAAACTTGATAGGAAAATACATTCAAGACAAGTACCTGAGGACTTGTCTTGAATGTATTTTTCACTTTCATACATTGAATGGCTATGAGCATCCCATATAAAGTTTTTATTATTATGAGGTAATATGAGGTTTGTTCTCATAGACTTTCAGAATGCCATAGGATTACAGTCTCCCCACTTCTTACTAACCTCTGATAACACCCATTTACAAATAGGACCTGATATTAAAAAAAATTTTTGAGCACAAAGGTAAGAGATTTTTAAGTTATTTTTCTTGATAAATGAGAGAAAAAGCAAGCTTTCATTTGCTCCCCAAAAGAGGGCACCATGCCATCTTTTAAGGAAGCAGGGGGAGGGATGAGGGGTGGGGGGAGCGGGAGGGGACTGGGAGAAGGGGAGGAAATGTAAAAATTTTATTTTTTTTGAATGAAAAAAATAAAAGAATATGGGGGAAAAAAGGAGAATCACAAACATTTGATCAAGCTTGGCATAGTCCTTGCTTTGTAGAAACAGTCTAATATATATATATATATATATATATATATACATATACATAAACAACTCAAACCGCA
The DNA here is from genome assembly GCA_004026605.1 of Ondatra zibethicus. NCBI lineage: Eukaryota > Metazoa > Chordata > Mammalia > Rodentia > Cricetidae > Ondatra > Ondatra zibethicus. Next base: position 806 of record PVIU01026318.1, on the reverse strand, counting down.
TCTCAAAAAATAAAAGACTAAAGACATGACAGGCTTGAGTTCAGATATTCTCATCAATATATAAAACAACCAATTTTCTCTCCTACCTATCAATTTTCTTCAATGTAAAATTTATTCCAAGAAGGTTTATACCCCCTTCTACATGCTATGCATAATTAAAACATGCAGAACTTAGTCAAAACATGCCTCATCGTGGAAAAGTCAACAGGAAAGGCTCTTACGGAAAATGTGACCAGGGCTGTTTATGTAGTTTTGGTGGCTTAGCTGGGATTTATTTTCTGGTTATCCCCGCACATCAACCATGCTTGTTGAGCCCTACTCCCTGAGCTGGCTTTTCCCACAACTAGAGCAAATCTTTGACAAGGAACAACAAAGACTACTCAAAACAGCATTACTCTTGATAACATCCACAGTGCCGGGGGAAGGGGGGAGAGAAAGAGGCAAATTTTACTTTATATCAAAATTATGACTTCTGACTGAATGCTCCTACTTTCACTGTGTTCAGAACATTTTAGCAATAATGGTTTGTGGAAGTGTTTTTTTTTTTGTGGTTTTTTTTTTTTAACAGATTTCCTACCTGAAGATAAAAGCTGTGTGATCATTTTGGTCTTATTGTTGACCCTTCTTCAAATCTAGAAGATAAAATTCAGTCACAAGTAACCAAGTAACTGTTTCTCCAGTTCCTGGGTAATGTTCTGCTTTTCTTCTATCAGTAGCGTGTAGAAAATAGCAAATTAATGACGATTTTCATTAATATGTGCTAATTCTGCTCAGCGTGTGTGTGTGTGTGTGTGTGTGTGTGTGTG
>PVIU01026317.1:0-22215 GCA_004026605.1 Ondatra zibethicus | reverse complement strand
TGGTGTATCTTACAGACAGAGCAGAGAGATAGTGTTGTATCTTACAGACAGAGCGGAGAGATAGTGGTGTATCTTACAGACAGAGCAGAGAGATAGATAATGGTGTATCTTACAGACAGAGCGGAGAGATAGTGGTGTATCTTACAGACAGAGCGGAGAGATAATCTTACAGGAAATGCTGGTCGCCAGCTCAGTGTCAAGCTTTACTCCCGAAAACAGCAGCCACGTGCATGTGCGGAAGGGTTGGGCTGCTCACCTGCTGACACTGAGCTACCTCAGGCTTTGACTGGAAGCACGCACGCAAGGGGTTGGCAGTCCTGCCAGATCAATTTGTCTTGCCCTACCTATACATGTATTCTACTGTTGTTCTACTGGTGTGTCCAGAGAATGAAGCATAGGTAGGGCAGTGACCAAAAACAGCACTACCTTTACTTCAGTACATTTACTTTGTCTTGATCTATTTCTGTTTTTTTAAAGGTAAAAATCTGAGCTTCTTTTGTTCAAGTTTTAAGTGATGTTCAAAACAAATTTTACCAAATTTGAGCATTTTGTTTTCCCCTCAAACAAATAAGCATAACCATATAGAACACCACTGTGCTAAATGCCAAGGAACCCAGTCACATATCACAAGAAAACTGTTAATCAAATGACACTAGCCTAGCAATCTATCTTGCTGATCGTGAACATGGCAGGAAGCCACACCCTATCTACATTCAAACAATTTGTCTAGAGGTTAGTTCTGAGGTCTATCAAGATGTCTGCACGTTTGTTTATCTGGCAGGGAGATCATTTGAAAGGGTTCTGTCTAATGCTATTTATATACTTGTTTGCTTGTGGGAAGCTATTTTTTTTTAAAAAAAGAAAAAAATACTATTCCTTCCTGCAGTAGTTTGAGTAAGAATGACTATATAGGCATTTATATTTGAATGCTTAGTCACCAAGGAATGGTGACATATATTTGAAAGGATTAGGAGGATGAGGAGGTGTGGCCTTGTTGGAGGAAGTGTATCACTGGGGGTGTGCTTTAAGGTTTCAAAAGCCCACACCAGGCCCAGATTCTCTCAGCCTAGGGGCCAGATGTAGCTTCAGTGCCATGGTGCTCCCATGTTCCCTGAGTGATTAGTCTAGGAAGTGTGTGTGTACTTTCCTTTTTTTATTTCCAGCTGTAAAAACATAGCTGATTCTATCCGGAAATCACAAGCATCATAGAGGGAGAATTTTTCTAGTAGAGTCAATGTCTTCATAGTTATAAATTCCATACTCATTTATGCCACTTAGTTGAGAAATATACACACTAGTGCTCTCTGAAAATGACACATTATCACATCTCCTCTTTCAAGTCATTAGTAATTACAATTCTGACCTTGGATGCAAACTCTTGGCTGTACCCACTGCATGTTCACTGAGGCAATGAGTGACAACAGACGGGACTGCGACTACCCTAAACCTACACCAGTTAGATGCAGCCAGAGAGACATAGTTTATGTTGGGGTCTTGTTGAGAAAAATAATTGAGGGTCCGGGCTAGCATTGGACCCCAACACCAACTGAGCTATACTTGCAGTCTGTCATAGGCATTAAAGGATTAGAAGAAAAAATATATGCCTTCTTGTAGAATGAAACCAACAGATAGCTAGGACATCCACATGACAGTTGTGGCATAGCTGTAGTGTGGTGCTGAATTCCATTTCTTTGTACATTGTCTGAACAACTAAGCTTAGTTCATGTAGGGAATGTAGTTTCATTTAAAAATTCCATTTACAGCTGGGTAGTGGAGGCGCACACCTTCAATCTCAGCACTCAGGAGGCAGAGGCAGGCAGATCTCTGTGAGTTTGAGGCCAGCCTGGTCTACAGAGTTAACGTTCCAGGACAGCCAGGGCTACACAGAGAAACCCTGTTTCAGAAAACAAAAACAAAACAAAATTTACATTTATTCTCTCTGTGTAGGGGGTGCCACGGCGCACACATGTGGAGGTTAGAGGAGACTTATGGGACTCAGTTCTCTCATTCCACTATGTTGGTCCTGGGGATCCAACTCAAGCAGCTGGGCTAGTGTCAAGTACCTGTTCCCTCTGAGCCATTTCACTGGCCTGGAATGTGTTTTATTGTGGGTTGTAGTTTCTGTGGAAATCTGGCATTTTATTTAGGAGCAAAGGCAAAATCCAGAGTACACTTGAGCCTTCAAGGGACATCAGATATCAACTACATTGTGTCGGTTTGCATCCCACACGAAACTGCACATACTGCATCCCATTTGCAAGTTGCCATGGGACCACAAAGTGTGCATACAATCTCAATGGAACACAAGCAGAGTTCTTCCTTTGTATCTTGAGAGTACACACCAAGGATGACTTTTTGTCTATACTGGAAGGAAGGTCATATTGGGAAAATGCCCTCTATGTGCAGGAAAGCTCAGAAAAAGGAAGACTTTTGAGAAGTGGAGTGTTTTGCCCTTTTTATTTCCCCTCAATTAAGTAACCCAAACATGAGAGCACACAGGATCTGCAGCACAGGCATAGCAGCAATCTCTCAAGCAGCTCTTTCTGCAAACCTGGGTTAATGTCTGGACCGGCAGCAATTTGCAATGAAGAATCAAATCTCTGCTGCCTGTTGCATTGCAGCATGGCAGGCAGACACCAACAAGACCCTGGGGCCCTCTTCCTGCTCTGAAGGCTCCCAATGACACGTTAGCTGGGGGAAATAGAGGTTTATCCTCTTCCAATTGCCTGCAACTCACGCTGCAAGCTGAACTTGCTGGTTTTGTCACCGAAAACACAAAGCTTCCTCTGCATCTCCTGATGCATGATTTTAAAAAGTAGGAAGGCCCTTCACACAAGGTTCTTGTTTGCTTGAGAGTTTCTCATTTGTTGGGGGGGGAAGAAAAGACCCTTGATGTGTGAAGTTGGGCTTAACTCCCCAAAGCCCAACTCTCCCAAGGTAACTCACTGCTTCAGGGTACTTTACCTTCGTGTGGGACTGGGTCTTGATGGAGCCGTATTCATATTTCTTCTTTCCGCTGCCTTATTAATATCTGTAAAGAATAATCAACCCATCTGTTCAATGCTACGGAATAAAAACAAGATCATCAGCACATTTTAAATGAAAGCAACAACCAAAAAAAAAATAAATAAAAAAAAATAAAAAAGAAAGAAAAAGAAAAATACAATGGCAACCAGCTGGTATAAGGAAATCCATTCAGAGACATACTGGCATTTGGGCAGTTTTTATTATTAAGTTAAAGGTATACAGTGTCATGACTTATAGGTAAAAGATGTCCCTCTATTTTGTACAAATTTAATTATGTCAGTATTTCAATATCCTGCCAAACCCTAAATTTAACATTGCCCTGTCCAAAGGGAAGCAAAGGTGGTTGTCAGTTGGATACTTTTGTGTTTGTATGGGGGGAATGGGGAGGGAAGATAAGGTAAATAATTCTTACATTAAAAAGAAGCTAGAATTAATGGTCTTAAAACATCGCTGTACAGTGAAACACAGCCTTATACCGTATTTCGGATTGCTTTTTAATTGGATGGAAATCTTCCAGAATGAGATAGAGGAAAGAGGCTAATTTTTAAAATAAAAGAATGTGATTCACTCTCATCTATAAGCTAAAGTAAGGTAAGCATGAGCATGTTGTATATGGGTTGCGAGGAACCATTCCTAGTCAACTTTCATTTAGAGAGGATGGCATGTGCCACGGGATGAACAGCATTTTAAGAGCTTAAAGAAAGGTCGATAAACACATGCAGCGAAAGATTGTTTTGTTAAAAACAAAATACCATATTCTAAGAGGTAATCGAGTACTTAATATTCTAAGAGGTAATCGAGTACTTAAAGAAACACACCAACCGATGTCTCAAAATAACAGCTGATCTTCTCAGAAAATAAATGGATGGATTAGAATTTCCAAAGTTGACAAAAGGGACACACTGCCTTCTACTGCAGTGCAGCTTCATCCCTCTTAAGCAGTCAACAGCATCACAGCTAATGACTCAAATGGTATGAAACACTCAGATAATAGAATGCTTTAAAATAGTAATTATGTATTTTTTAAAAATCCCAAGCAGTTTCCAATCATGTGCAAGACCACGGCAGTAAGAAAAACTTAGTGGTCTAGTATAGGCTTCACTCACTCTGTAAGCTGCCAATTTTTAAGTTCTCATTTAAGTGAGGAAGATCTGTAATTCTACTTAAATCAGAAGTCTCTATATTATGACCTGGAGGATGTTTTTAACAAAACTGAAGAGAACATGAATCTACATAACCAGAGAAACTTACTCTGCCCAAATCATTCCTTACCTCCTGAATTACAAAAACACAGAAGAGTATAATCTCTACTTAAAGTTAGAATATATTTTCTATGTATGACTTGACTAGAAATAGATGCCAGAGCTTTGATACTGAAAGAGATTCCATAATTTACAGTTAAGTTCACAAATATCCAAATCATACATTATATAATAACAGGCGTCACAGTGAATAATTAAAATTTTTAAAAACTGTGCATGCATGTGTGAGGGCTAGACAACTTTTGGGAGTTGGTTCTTTCCTTCTACAACATGGGTTCCAGGGATCAAGTCAGGCAAGCATGTATCTTTACCCACTGAGCATCTCTCTGATTCTTAATTTTTTAAAAAAATATATAATTATGAAGAAAAAAGTTCAGCTCTGCAAGAGCTTACTGATCTATCAGGCTTATAACACACTTCAAGTACAGATGGGATTTGGAGGAAATGTACTACCTTTAACTAGTTACACAATTCTCAATACTATCACTGGGTACACCCAGTATGTGCACATAACTGGTGCTGTTTGCAGCACAAGCTGCTCTGAACTTCAGATCTTCCGCTGCATTTCCTGGAGCGCTGGAATTTTTAGGTACCATACTGCTCCCTGTGGTACTATGTTAACTGCTAAGTTTCTGTCAAATCTGTCCTTTCCCTCTGCATATGAAAGGTTATTACACTGTATCCAGTCTGTGAATGTCACCATATAGGAATTACAAGATCAAAGTGGTTATATATTATGAAAATTTGAGGCAAAATTTGAGGTTCAAGATAGGAAGGGGATATTTTATGTCCAAGTTACTAAAAACAATTTTGATTTAAAGATTATTTACAGAACACTTACGATTATATACTTAAGCCATTTTTTATCATAATTGTTATGTAGTATCTATTCTCCTTGAGTAATAAAAAGCAATGATATATAGATGGTGTGGCATATATTTCCTCTTAAAAAAAAAGAGAGAACTCTTAATTCCCTGCCCCTTTCCTACCTCTTTGAGATAGGCTAGTCCCACACTCAAGACACTCCTCTGGTGCCAGTCTTCCAAGTGCTGGGGTTACAGGTGTTGGCCTCCATAACTAGTTCTGTTTTGCGGTAGGAGGCAAATCCTCTGCCACTGAGCTGCATCTTCAACACAAACTACTTTTTTATGTTAGAGGCCAATACACTTTTAGTGTGGTGTGCCAAATGTTTGCCTTTCCACCTTCATTTCACCCATCTTTCAGTTTGGGTGACATGCAGAGACAATGAAATGGGACTTTCTGGCTAAGGACCTCATTCAGGAGGACTGCTCGTGTTAGGGTAGGGTAGAGAGGGTTTCAGACAGTAGTGAAAACATCATCTCCGACACTGTTGTTGAGCCCCTCGCAATCCTAGCACACACAACTTCTGGAGATCTGAGTTCCTGTCGCCAGAGGCAAAGGTTTCGGGAGCTTTTCTATGAAAACACACACAGTTACAGGTAAAGGAGCTTCTGTATTCATCACATTCTTTTCCTCCTGACACCTCAGAGAACTAGACAGCCAACATCAAGGAAATAAAAATGGCATTATCTAAAGGAGAAGAAAAAAAGCAGCAAGGGGGCTGGAGAGATGGCTCAGAGGTTAAGAGCACTGATTGTTCTTACAGAGGTCCTGAGTTCAATTCCCAGCAACCACATGGTGGCTCACAACCATCTGTAATGAGTTCTGGTGCCCTCTTCTGGCCTGTAGGCACACATGCAGAAAGAACACTGTAAACAAAATAAATAAATCTAAAAAAAGAAAAAGAAAAAGAAAAAAAGCAGCAAGAGTCATAGCTTTATTGGGACAAAAAAATGAGGAATTATGATTGGATAGGAATTAGTCAAAAGGAAGGTGGCAGAGACTTGGGAGTCTTTCCAAGGACAGGTAGAGTGCTTCTCTAGAGCAGAAGAGGGAAAAACATGGCTTCTTTCTGTTTCTGACATATTATTCTGGTCAAACACTTTTATAAAAACCAAAGTCAGTCTCTCCATGTCTTCTCCACTTTTGCTTGGATGCTACTTGCACAGTTAAATAATCTGATCAGTAAGGTGCCATTTGGTATAACCATAATCAGCAGGAGATAGAAACCTCAGCCTGAACAGCTGTGGTTTTCAAGCATTCTGACAGCTTCAAGTTCAAAGCACTTCTCAGTTAAAGATTGTTTTTTTAAAAAAATATTTATTTATTTATTATGTATATAATATTCTGTGTGTCTGCCGGCCAGAAGAGGGCATCAGATCTCATTACAGATGGTTGTGAGCCACCATGTGGTTGCTGGGAATTGAACTCAGGACCTTTGGAAGAACAGGCAATGCTCTTAACTGCTGAGCCATCTCTCCAGCCCTCAGTTAAAGACTGTTAAGTCAAGAAACCAACACCAACCGAAGGGATTTACAGAAAAAGAAAAAACTGAAAAAATAATCAAGAAAGCATGTTTCACAGAAGCAGAATAGCCACTTTAAACCATGACAAAATAGGGTGAAGATTCCAGACAGTGTATAGTTTCCAATCTACACTTTCATTTTATTTCAGAGTAATATGCCACGCAGGGCTCAATAGGAGCCCTTGTGTGTTATAAACACACGTGTTTCATTCATAGTACCATGAACTGCTGTTTTGCTCCACATACATACATACATACATACATACATATATATGTGTATATGTATGTGCATGCATATATATGTAGAGAGAGAGAATATAAATCATTTACAAAACAAGGGTTTTGTTGTTTCTGCAGTACTGGGCCTCATGAATGTGAAGTAAGCGCTCTACTATGGAACCACAGATAACGCCCTTCAAAACAACCTTAAAACTAAATTCTTCAACTCAGCAGGCACAGCAACAGAAAACAATGAACATGAGACGTAACAGCAGTGTGAACCATGAGACCTGAATGGTTCACAGCACCATTATTACTGTTAAAAGATTCCAGAAGCCCATATAATTCCAATAACGGCCAACAAATGAAATAAAACTTCCCCCAAAGTTTAGCTGGAAAGCAGCTAACAACCAGGAGTGACTAAGCAGGTATTATATGAAGATGACACCATTTGGAAAAATAATACCCACAAAGACAGCAAAATCACCTACTACAGGGTTTCCAAAGGAAGAGGGCTTTGGTGACACATGTAAATCAGGGACACTGTGATGAGTTTTACTGTCACAGGCAAGAGATTAAAAAAATGCCATGAAGCTGGGTGCAGTAGTGCACCTTTAATCCTAGCACTTGGAAGGCAGAGGCAGGTGGATCTCTGGGAGTTCGAGGCCAGTCTGGTCTACAGAGTGAGTTTCAGGACAGTCAGAGACACAGAGAAACCCTGTCTCAAAAAACAAAACAGAACAAACAAACAAACAAAAAAAAAACCAAAAAATAAACCAAAAAACAAAATAAGACACACACACACACACAAAAAAAAAACCAACAAAAACTACCTCCCTAAAAGAAGTCATGCTTGTTGCATTTCTTCTAATCGGACTTTAGGCTAACTTCCCTCTGACTACTACACATTCCCTCATAGTTACCTTCCATTCTGCATTTATTCTATCTTTAACTGTATTTGCATACCATTCCTGGAAAGAGGAACTTATTAAGTGTTCACTCTGTCCCCAAGCCCATACAGAACACCACGTGCTTGATTTGATCCAATCCTTTCACAACTCTTCAGCTAGAACTATACAGTGAGACCGTGTCTCAAAAAAGGAGGTTTTCAGTTTGTAGATGAGGAAATCTGAGGGTCACAAAAACCATGTCGTTTATCTTAGGCCACATGATCATCAAGACAAAAATCTAGAGGTCTGGGAGTTTCAGGCTCTCACATTAAAAGCTAAGCACTGGGCCAGCCTGTAATTCCAGGTGGAGACAGGAGATCCTGAGGGCAGCCAGACAGTCTAGGTCAGTGAGAGACCCCGTCTTAAGGCACTAGGGTGAATGGTAATAGGGGAACCCAACCTATGTCCTACTCTGACACCCTACGCACATGTATATTCATACTCGTGCATATCATGTATACACAAATCACCCCCACACAAAAAATCCGAACTTAGATCCAAGTCCAACCAACACAAACTGCTTAAATATCGGGCTAAGCCTGCCCTAACACAGACATGGTTTCTATTTAGAACACTCTTACTGACTGATCACAGCCCAAGGGAACCTGGAAAAGGGCCAGTCTATGTTGAACACCCAATGTTTAAATGCCTCATAGATACTCAGTGGAGTAGAATTTACTTATCAATTTCTATTACCTCAAACTAAAACATTTCCGGGTTTTGCTACTGATATTTTAACTCTTCAGACAAAAATTATTTTTGTTTTGGCCATTAGTTCCAAATTCTCCTGTCCCAGCCTCCTAAATATTGGGATCAAAGAGCTCAAAAAAACCTTAATGAACAGTAATTTCCTGCTCTTTTTTTTTAAAATTTATTTATTATGTATACAGTGTTCTGCCTGCATGTATCCCTGCGGGCCAGAAGAGGGCACCAGATGGTTGTGAGACACCATGTGGTTGCTGGGAATTGAACTCAGGGCCTCTGAAGAGCAGCCAGTGCTCTTAACCACTGAACCATCTCCTCAACCCCAATTCCTTGCTCTTTTAACGGTGAAATTTTGTGTGTTATTACAGAGAGGATGAGAGGCGTGGGCACTCTAGGGATTGAACCTATGACCTTGTTTGTAAAGGGTGGGCAACACTCTACCACTGAGCTTAACTTTTTTATTCTATTTTCTGAAGCTCAAATTAAAAAAATTAAGAAACACACAAGTTCGTATAACTTTCACCCCTCACCAAAGAAGCTATTTTTTCGGGGGGGGGGGGTTTCGAGACAGGGTTTCTCTGTGGGGCAGTCCTGACTGTCCTGAACACTCTGTAGACCAGGCTGGCCTCGAACTCACAGAGATCCACATGCCTCTGCCTCCCGAGTGCTGGGATTAAAGGAGTGCCCCACCACACCCAGCCCAAAGAAGCTTCTTTTTGCAGCAAATGACTATTACAGAAATATATACACTGCAGGCAGTGGTGGCACACGCCTTTAAGCAGATCTCAAGTGAGTTTGAGGCCAGCCTGGTCTACAAAGCGAATTCTAGGACTGTTACACAAAGAAAACCTGTCAAAAAAACCAGGAAGAAAAAAAAAATCCACAAGCTGGTCAAATGCAGAAAGTATAGAACCATGGGATGCCCAACCTCAATTGATACATTTAAAACACAACCCCTATACCTAAGGCTCAGGGAACATCTTTGAAGAGGAGGTAGAAAAACAACGTTAACAGCTAGAGATCCAAGACACCTTCTGTCAGTCAGTGTCTTGTAGACATGGCAGGGAGAAGCACCCATGAAATCTCAACAATACCACTGTCTAGACAATATTTGTATAATGACAACACCAGTTTACATGCCACTGTAGAAAGGGGAAATTTCACAAGGCCATATTCCTAGAGGAAGAGCTACACATAGGTAATCAATGGCAGCTGAGAGGCAGAATCACTTTTTTCCAGGGACAAGTCCTAACAGGCTATCCAATCCCGAGTGCTTAGCCCTAAACACATGAACACAGTAGCAAAAATAAAGACACTCAGTAGTTACATAGATGTACACGCACATGCAGGCACAGATCTGTGCACATGTATATATAATACATACAAAATATATAGTACACATAATAGTATATAATATATAACAATTAACAATTTAAAAAGAGGCCATGAATTTGAGAGGGAGTTGGGGATGGGGACATAAGAGTTGGGGGGGGTATAAATATAGCACTCATGGATGAAATTCCCAAGGAAGAAATGTAAATGAAAAAGCTCACAAGTTATACCCATCTGTAATTATGGGACACATTGTGATGTTATAAGGTATAGAGGGTATGCATATTCATAGTCTGTGTCATGTGTACATACATATATGTAGTGTGGAATAACTGAGTCAAGTTATCATCTATCACTTTCAACACTTGTCCCTAACTGCATTTTTACCCCTCCCCCACCATCTCCCCAACCACAGCCCACAGTAACTATCACCCTCTTCTGCTGTGAGACGGCTTCAGAGTCCACATAAACAAGGCCACTGAGCTTTTGCCTATCTGTGCCTGCCCCTTTTCTTTTTTTGGCTAGGATCAGCAGATCCCAGCTGAAGCCCCACTTAAGGAATTCATTCAGTCAAATCGCTTGATTTCTCTGAGCCTGTGTCTTCTTGATAAAATGAACATTCTACTATGTTTGCTATGATGATTTAATGAGACAAACTAAAAGATTTACTGAGAGTCACAAAAGTAAGTTAATATAAAGCAAACACAGCTTTAAAACAGGCAAAATAGAAAAGCTTAGTTCAGCTGGGCGGTGGTGGTTAATCCCAGCACTCGGGAGGCAGAGGCAGGTGGATCTCTGTGAGTTCGAGACCAGCCTGGTCTACAGAGCTAGTTCTAGGACAGGCTCCAAAGCCACAGAGAAACCCTGTCTCGAAAAAACCAAAAAAAAAAAAAAAAAAAAAAAAAAAAAAAAAAAAAAAAAAAAAAAGAAAGAAAAGGACAGTTTATAATTAACACACGGAATATTTCTTTTATGTCAAATTCATACTGTATAAGCCAGGTGGTGGTGTTGCACACCTTTAATCCCAGCACTCAGGAGGCAGAGGCAGGCAGATTTCTGAGTTTGAGGCCAGCTTGGTTTATAGAGTGAGTTCTAGGACAGCCAGGGTTACAAAGAGAAACCCTGTCTCAAAAAACAAAAATAAAACAACCAAACAAAAAATTCTTACTGTACTAGATGTCAGATATGTGGAGACGACAAAGTTCACATCCCTGACTTACAGGGGTTCACTGTTTAATAAAGGTGAAAGGTACTCACAGGGAGATGGCAGGTGATGGAGGTGGGAAGGAAGGACTGAAAGAAACAGTGGAACCTGAAGGAAGAGCAGCTTGGGAAAAGGAAAGAACCACCCAGGACATGTGAATGCAAAGGGATGATGCAAAAGACACAGCCAATCAGAACAGCACAGGAGGCCTACAGGGAAGAGGGCAGATGAAGCCAGTCTAAGGCTAAATCCACATCACAAAACACTTTGCTGTGAAAAAAGGAAGAAAGTGATGGCAAAAGGACCTGCTAGATATGAGACATGACTTAACTACCAAAACAAAGCCAAATTAACAAAGCTTCCCTGCCTAAAAACAGGGCAGAAGCATTTAAATTTAAGGCAGTTTTTGCCAGGCAGATAGGTGGCTTTTCGGAGAAAGGCAATTTCCATAAAAGCCTAGTGACCTGAGTTCAAACCCCAGTACCCATGAAAAGGAAGGAGAAAACGGACTCCAGGAAGTTGTCCACTCTCCACCACATGAATGCTGTGACATGTGTGCACCCTCACATCATACCCACATAACAAAATTTTCAAAACAGAATGCTGCCCATTACAGTATCAATCTTTGGGGACCATTGGTTTAACAGTGAAAGAAAGAGGTAGAGAAAATTTCAAAAGATTATAATTTTACTTTTAATAATGGAATATAAAATGAACTGATGATCGAATAGCCACCACGCTTCTCTTTAGCCAGCTTTCTAACACTTTAGTCTATTAGTTCAGTCCACTATTCAGAAAGAAATGACAACCATTCTCCATTTTCTTAGCATCATTGAAAAAATTACAGAGGAAAAAAAAAACCATCATCTTAGCTTTGAGTTCAGTGCTGGGGTAGACCAGGGCCTGGAGCTCAGTGCTGGGATAGACCAAAGGGCCTTGAGCACTAGGCGTGTGCTCCAGCACCAGCTTCACCCAAGCCATCTTAACACTTCAAGTGGACACTTGGGCAGGAGTGAGTACATTCACAGTCAGGCAGGAGTCTCACAACCTTTCCATCTTACAAAGCTAAAACTCTGTGTCCATGAAACAAAACCTCCCCCATTCTCTCATTTATATAGATATGTTTCCACTTAAATTACACATATACATTCATTCCCTATGTCACACTGCTTTAATGATGATGTGTCATGACCTCTCGGAAAGTTCGTTTACTTCCCGCCCTCAGAGCAGAGGACTGGACGAACCCAGGGCCACTGAGTTGAATCCCCAACTAAAAGTTCATTAATAAATCAAATTCCTAGGCCCTGTCCTAAGTTTACAGAATCTGAGTATCAGACCAGTATTTTGTAACTGAGCTCAACTCTAAGGGGACTTAACAAATATTTGGGAAGTACTAGTTTGTTACCTATTTATTCCTCCAGCTTACACAATATAACACACAAGCCTTTCATTTACACGTCTCCCTAAAACTGTTCAAACAGAAGTAATAAACACCAACTATCAGGAAGAAAATCTAGTCTATCAGGAAGAAAATCTAGTCATAGCCAGGATTATTAATTGACAGTGACAACTTCTGGTTTATGTTTGCACTTGTCTTCAAATGCTCTTAACTCTAAAAATGGTTCAGCTTCATAGTGTGAACTAGATTGCTTCTTAGCTTTTCAGCTAAGTTGTAGTGTAGTCTGAACTAGAAACAACAGGAATATTTATACTGTCTCTGGACCTTTTGATAGCTAATATCTTACATTTAGAAGAATGCCTTATCCTAACACTGCTTTAGTGGTGTGGATGTTAAAGTATGTATGTGGCCATCTTATTTTTTCCCAAAAGTTACATTTAGGTAGTAAAGCAATACTTCAAAGAGGACCCTAGGAGCAAAACAATACTGACAGCTCTGGCTTGCAGAATTAAGTTTGCTCTTCATGAGCTAGAGAATGGGCTAATGAAGGTAACATGCTTTCAAAAACAACAAACTCAGTTAAAGGAAAACATCAGAATGCACTCCACCATGACTGTGTCACCTGCGCAGAGGGTCCTGTTTCCTTTGGAGGTCACAGTGTGATTATACTTTTCACACTGCTTTCAGGGACTGTGTTCCCATGTTTTAGCCATTGTCATAGCTTTTCTTTCTAGCAGTTTCAAGGGTTATTTCTCTTTCACCAGGGCTTTAGGAGGTCTTCTCAGTAGACGGCCTAACTGAATGTTAGATTGTGGAAGCTAGAGGAATAAATAGGTAGCCTTACCTTTACCTTTCATTGTTAAAGTTGCTATTAATGAGAGTAACAGAGGGTCATCTTCTGTTGGGCACTGCTCTGACAGCTTAACTCTAAGCAGAGTAGTCTACACAACCGTGTATGCTGTTCATAGGACACATCTTTTAGCACATACAAAAAGCTGACAGTGAGCTTTAAAAGTATTAGTTTTAAAAACACATGATAATCATTCATAAACTACAAGGTGTACAGGAAGCAATGCAGCAGAAAGAACAATGCTTTGAGGGGACACTTAACTGGAGTTCATGGGAAGACAGAGGCAAAGTCATAATGAGACTATCATCATCTCTGGAGCATTAATACACACACACACAAACACACAAATACAGAAACACACACACACACACAGGGCTAGCAAACAGAGAGGCCTCAGAACTCCCAGACTACGGATGCTACACAACATTGTGTAGGTTTACCTATAAAATCTTTTATCTCCAACAATATTGTCTCAAAATGTTCTTAATATGTGAACTTGGGCAAGAAATCTTAAAACTCCTTGAGCTCCCATTTCCATATATGCACAAAACTTCACAACACATCTAATACCACTAATGCACGCATTATACAGAACAAGTTGCAGGAGCAAGGGAGTGGTAGTTACCGCGTGCGTTGCTAGCTGTGGATCCCCTCTGCAACTAAGTGCCAATGGTGAGTTTAGGAAGAGAGACTATTTTTCATGCAGAAAATCAAAAGCAGAAAACTGGAGGGCATATTCCAAAGGTTTCCTTTTCGTAAAAGGCTTTTCAATCTTAAAAGCACATGCGGATCCTAGTTCTCACAGTGACAAGCTTACAAAGGCACTGCCACCTGCAGGCACAGACATGGAACACCCAGAATGGTTATTTAAAAAGTTTCATAGCAAACCTTTGCTCATGGGACTTCTAAATCCTTTCCAAAAGCTGTTTATTTTTAGTTTGGAGCACTAATAAATGAGGCTACACTTGCTTAAGTTCTGAAATGGACTCCTGAGTAAAATAAAATTCTCCTTTCTTCTTCAGGATTGTTGCTTGGAAATTTGAGAACAATGATTGACCTTATGTTTAGTTCTACTCTTAATATCAAGGTCATATACCTAAGAACACAGACTTCTTGTCTTACAGCCCTTGGTGGTGGGGTATCTGGAATGGCCCAAATTGGCTTTGCTGAGTTTCATTTTAGGAACTAAAGTAAATCTGCTCTCACACTTTATAAAAACCAAATTTATGAGGAGAGAACCAGTGGGAGAGTTAACACTGCTATCTAGACAAATGCCTGCCATTTAGTCTTTGCAATGTGGTGGGTGCGCCAGCATATTGTACAAGGAAAAGCAGTCTTGACGAGGAGGTTAAGAGTATGCAAGTCAGGGGTCCCAAAGAATATATGAAAGGTGAAAGATGAACTAAAGGGAAGAGACAAAGAAACCAAAAGGAAGAAAGACAACCATGTTAATCATTGGTCAAGGATTTCCAATCCCCCAAGGCAAAACCAGGTCCTTGTTCAGAAAGGTCAATACAAAGTTACTGTTTCACACTCAGACTGATACACAAAAGAGTAAATGAACAGTTGCCAAAAGTCCTAGCGGGGTTTGCAGAAACATCCGTTTATGAACTGTCAAGGGGGCTACCACACCACAGTGCTACAGAAAACTGAGGCGGCATGTCCAGCGTATCTGAGGGGTGATTCTTGCAGCTCTTGGGGTTCTGCTTCCAAGTCAGTAATGGCAACCTTTTACAACCAGAATAATTATCATCCCGAAGATCCTAGGGCATTTCAATGGGATCTGGAATGCCGCAGGGGGAAAAATTGTATATACAGTGAAAGCCACAACACGACAATTAACCCCGTAGTCCTAGGGCAGCGGTTCCCAAAGCCTGGAGCGCACAACTTCAGGAGGAACAAGGACACAGTGTTTATTTTAATAGACAGGTATTTATTTTTTTTATAAGCGTCAGAAAAATAATTGACTTTCCATTATACGGTTTGGGGTTGAAGTTTCCGCCTTAAACAAACTGTATTTAAGGGGAGGGGGGGTCAGAGTCCGTTTTAGGAAAAACATTCAACATTCGGTAAATAGTACAGATGACAGGCGGACTGTAAAGGTGCTGCGCGAGGAACGGAAGCTGGGGACCTGGTCCTAAGCACAGCCCCTGGCCCGCTACCATGGA
This sequence comes from Ondatra zibethicus, assembly GCA_004026605.1. NCBI lineage: Eukaryota > Metazoa > Chordata > Mammalia > Rodentia > Cricetidae > Ondatra > Ondatra zibethicus. The sequence goes on along the minus strand of PVIU01026317.1, from coordinate 6,713 downwards.
GCGGAAAAGACCCAGCGCTAGGGCCCTGGAAGCCAGTGGGTTGCGGCGCTATGTCCGTGTAAGAACCTCGGGCAAGGTTTCTCTCGCCCGGTTTTCCGGGCACAGGGTGTGCTTCCATAAAAGGGGCGAGGTGTCACACAAGTTGACATCTCGAGAATGAACCCAGGGCGACAGCGCACCCCAAGTTGCTTGGCGTGGGGACACTGCCGCCGAGACCGGTGTCCACGACCCGGGTTCGAATCCCGCCTGCACCACTGATTCGCCGAGCCCCTCCCGCCGTCCCCGTCCCCCCTCCCCGGGCGAGCGAGCGACTTCACAGACTGGTGCTCAGGGCGTGTTCAATCCTACAAAGACGTCTCGGCGGCTTCGACCGCCGCGGGCCGCGCTGTCCACCTCAGCCCACAGTCGCTCGCCAATTGGACTCGGCCAGACCCGGGCCTGGGCCGGACCGGAGCCGGAGCCGGAGGCAGCCGCGCCCCGCACCGGGCATGCGCAGCTTCTCGCGCGCGCCCGGAGAAGAGGCCTCGGCCGCGCGTCGAGCGGACCCTCCCGCCACAGCGCCCCCCCAACCCTCAACTGCCTGCCCATCAGTCCTACGCCTCGGCGGACGGCCACCGCTTCCCGGCACTCACCGCTACCAGCGCGGCCGCCTCCCCGCCGCTCCTCCGCCTCAGACCCGCCGCACGGCTTCGGCCTCAGCCCACCTGCCCGCCGTAGGACAAAGGCGCCACCAACCGACCGGCGCGGGCACGAGGCAATGGCGGCCGGGGCGGAGTGTGGAGGTGGGGGCAGAGGGCGCGCACGCAGCGGCGGCCGCGGCAGTGACGTAAAGAGCGTGCGGGTTTACGGCAGGGCTGAGTTGAGGCGTCCATCTCCTTGGCGACGAGGGGAAGTGGCGCTCGGGAGGCGGTTGGGAACGCCAGCGGTTGCCTAGTAACGGGGTCTCTGTGGAGAACGGGCTCCACGCGTGCGCCCCGCAGAGGACTTCGGTCTGGCCTTTTCCCTCATCGGTAACTGGGCCGATAGATTTAAGTCCCCCAATACCCTCGGTCCTGTCAGACTTAAAGCCCTGGACACCTAAGCACCTGTAGATCTGTGTATTGGAGAATCTGCAGTCTCCAAACCTGATCGCAAGAAACAAAGAGCAAAGAGGCTAAGAAAAAGCTGAATTTACATTTAAATAGGCTGTGTATCCTATTAGCTTCACTGACAAGAGGAAAAAGGCTTCTAGAAATAGTGTCGTGGTTCTTCTTGAGTTATTTCTTTGAGGAATATTCAAGCTCAAAGTAACTGTCTACCGTGAAGCATGTAAAATGTTGCTTTTTCTTTTCCGCCTTTAATCTAGAGTTTGTCACAGGGAATGGAATTTGCTCACACAGTTGAAAATGCTCTCCATTAAAGCCATGGCTACATGAATAGCCTCAGGGAGCTTCTTAGATGCCATGCCATTGGGTCTCCTTTTCTCCCCCCGCCTCCCCCCCCGCAAATAGTATAGATCAAGTAAAATGGTGACTGTGAAATTTGAACATTGAGAGGCCTATTTTCTTTCTTTTTTAAATTGATTTTATTGAGCTATACATTTTTCTCTGCTCCTCTCCCTGCCTCTCCCCTCCCCTTCAACCCTCTCCCGTGGTCCCCACAGCTCCCAATTTACTCAGGAGATCTTGTCTTTTTCTACTTCCCATGTAGATTAGATCCCTGTATGTCTCTCTTAGGGTCTTCATTGTTGTCTAGGTTCTCTGGGATTATGATTTGTAGGCTGGTTTTCTTTGCTTTATGTTTAAAAACCACTTATGAGTGAGTACATATGATAATTGTCTTTCTGGGTCTGGGTAACCTTACTCAATGTTTTCTAGCTCCATCCATTTGCCTGCAAATTTCAAATGTCATTATTTTTTTTTTCTGTGTAGTGCTCCACTGTGTAAATATACCAATTTTCCTTATCCATTCTTCAGTCGAGGGGCATTTAGGTTCTTTCCAGATTCTGGCTATGACAAACAATGCTGCTATGAACATAGTTGAACACATGTCCTTGTGGTACGATTGAGCATCCTTTGGATATAAACCCAAAAGTGGTATTGCTGGGTCTTGAGAAAGGTTGTTTCCTAATTTTCTGAGAAATTGCCATACTGATATCCAAAGGGGCTGTACCATCTTGCACTCCCACTAGTAATGCAGGAGTATTCCCTTTACCCCACAACCTCTCCAGCATAAGTTGTCATCAGTGTTTTTGATCTTGGCCATTCTTACAGGTGGAAGATGGAATCTCAGAGTTGTATTGATTTGCATATCTCTGGTGACTAAGGATGTTGAACATTTCCTTAAGTGTCATTTTAGATTCCCTGTTGAGAGTTCTCTGTTTAGGTCTGTACTCCATTTTTTTATAGGATTATTTGTTCTTTTGATGACCAATTTCTTGAGTTCTTTGTATATTTTGGAGATCAGACCTCTGTCTGATGTGGGGTTGGTGAAGATCTTTTCCCATGCTGTAGGCTGTCGCTTTGTCTTGTTGATCGTGTCCTTTGCTTTACAGAAGCTTTTCAGTTTCAGGAGGTCCCATTTATTGTTTCTCTTAGTGTCTGTGCTACTGGGATTGTATTTAGGAATGGTCTCCTGTGCCAATGCATTCAAATGTATTTCCCATTTTCTCTTCTATGAGGTTCAGTGTGGCTGGCTTTATGTTGAAGTCTTTGATCCATTTGGACTTGAGTTTTGTGCATAGTGATAGATATGGATCTATTTTCATTCTTCTACATGTTGATATCCAGTTATACCAGCACCATTTGTTAAATATCTTTTATTTTCCATTTTATATTTTTTGTTTCTTTGTCAAAAATCAGGTGTTCGTAGGTGTATGGATTAATATCCAGGTCTTTGATTCAGTTCCATTGGTCCTTCTGTCTGTTTTTATGCCAATACCAGGCTGTTTTCAGTACTGTAGCTCTGTCTGTAGTAGAGTTTGAAGTCAGGGATTGTGATGCCTCCAGAAGTTCTTTTATTGTACAGGATTGTTTTGGTTATCCTGGTTTTTTTGCTTTTCCATATGAAGTTGAGTACCATTCTTTCGAGGTCTGTGAAGAATTTTTCTGGGATTTTGATGGACATTGCATTGAATCTGTAGATTGCTTTTGGTAAGATTGTCATTTTTCCTATGTTAATTCTACCTACCCAAGAGCACAGGAGATCTTTCCACTTTCTGGTGTCTTCTTCAATTTCTTTCTTCAAAGATTTAATGTTCTTGTCATACAAGTCTTCTACTTGTTTGGTTAGAATTACTCCAAGATATTTTATGCTATTTGTGGCAATTGTGAAGGGTGATGTTTCTCTGATTTATTTCTCAGCTCATTTATCATCTGTGTAAAGGAGGGCTACTGATTTTTTTGAGTTAATCTTGTATCCTGCTACATTACTGAAGGTGTTTATGAGTTGTAGAAGTTCCTTGGTAGAATTTTTGGGGTCGCTTATGTAAACTATCATTTCATCAGCAAATAGTGAGAGTTTGACTTCTTCTTTTCTGGTTTGTATCCCCTTGATCTCCTTCTGTTGTCTTATTGCTCTAGTTAGGACGAGAGGCCTATTTTCTTTGAACATCCACTTCTATGTTCAGTCTGCTCATTGACTCGCTGTTTGTTTATATCTGCCCTCAAAACTTGGCTGGTGAGGTGGTTTGAGGGTAAAGGCACATACTCTCAAGACCTGAGTTCATTCACACACACACACACACACACACACACACACACACACACACAAAGAGAGAGAGAGAGGGAGAGAGAGAGAGAGAGAGAGTTAAATGATAAGACAAAAAGTCATCTTTAATCCTAGCACTCAGGAAGCAGAAACAGGCAGATCACTATGCATTTAAGGCCAGCCTACACATAAGGAGCTGCAGGCCAGCAAGGGAGACCCTGTTTTGTAAACTTTTCTTTTTAATTATAAAATAATTCTTTAAAAATCTCTGTGACTTGTTGTGTACCTACTTGCTAGGCACCATCCCTAGCAAATGGAGACCCTTTTCTGTTCCCTTGGAAAGTAGAGACTAGTAGAAAGATAGACCAGGTTAAAAGAAACCACCCTAGGGTGTGCAGCTGCACACTGAGGTGTGTGCTGGGGGAAGAAGTAGGCATTCTCAGCTAGAACCTAACCTTACACACAGGAGAAACAGTTGTAGAAATGATGATAAAATTGCATGAAATTAGATATCAAAACAGAATCTGTCCATGGACACTCATCCTTTCTTCTTTAAAATAGTTCCTAAGGTATGGGGCTGGAGAGATGGCTCAGCAGTTGAGAGTGTTTGCTATTCTTGCAGAGGACTGAGGTTGGGTTCCCAGCACCTATATGTCAGCTCACAACTGTCTGTAATTCCATTTTCAGGAGATCTAATACCCAATTCTTGCCTATATATGCACCAGGCACACATGTGGCACACAGACATGCATTTAGGCAATACACTCATACACCTAAAAATAAATACTTAAAATACATCCTAAATTATAAAAATTTAAGAAGAATCATGCCAATCAGGTTATTTAGTCAAAGCATGGGCTAGGGCCTGGCACAGTTGGCAAAGTGTTTGCTTACCATGCAGGAAAGCACTGGAATGCATCCCCACCACTGCATAAACTGGTGTGGTCTTGCAAGCCTATACTCCCAGCTCTCAGGTTAAGGAAGGAGGATCAGAAGTCCATGGTCATCCTCTGCTACACAGTGAGTTGGAGGTCAGCCTAGCTAACATAAGCAAAAGACAAAATCACTCGATTTTAGAGGCATATAAAGGAAAACAGACAAGACCTTTGTCCTTGGGGTGCTCACAACCCATCAGGGAGTACAAGCGCATGCACCACCACTGCTCAGCTTATATAGTTTATTGCTCTGGTCATGGTGTTTTTGGTAAGCATTGGCTCTCCAGTTGCTGGGTTCCTCTGCCACCAATGCAGTAAGCCAAATCAAACCGAATTAATAAATTCAGATTTAATAAGCAGGGCAATGCAAAGCGGAGCACTCCTGGGCGGCTCTCAGGAAGGCAAGGGAGGAAACATGAGGGCACACATGGCGGCTCAAAGGGCCAGGTCTTAAACAGGCCATAGGCGCCAATGGCAGGGTTTCTCAGGGGCCGGGTCTGGAATGGGAGGAGTGAGGCTGGGCAGAGCTTCCCAACAGTTTCATCACAACAAAATAAACATAGTTAAGACCTTGGTGCCCAGAATGAAAGCTTTGTAACCTTGTGCTGAAATATGCTCTTTTGCCCATAAGCAACATTGTTCTTTGTGATAAAGAGTACCAGATCCATGTATACCTGCTAACTCATCACTGGTAGACTCCAAAGTATGGCTGGTGAGTAAGATGAAAGTTGGTGATGATGTCAAAGGCATCTTTGATTTCAGCATGGTGGTGGTTTGATTAAGAATGGCTCCCATAGGCTCATATATCTGAATGCTTGGCTACCAGGGAGTGGCACTATTTGAAAGGATTAGGAGTGTGGCCCTAACACTAACAGGGAGGAAGTGTGTCACTAGGGGTGGGTTTTGAGGTCTCAAAAGCTCAAGCCAATCCCAGTGCTCCTCTTGTCTCCTGTTGCCTGCGGATTAAGATGTAGAACTCTTAGCTCCTTCTCCAGCACCATGTCTGCCTGTACACTGCCATGATTCCCATCATGATGACAATGGACTAAACCTCGGAAACTGTAAGGCAACCTCTGTTGGGAGAACTCCACAGCTGCAGCAGGCTCCGGAATGTCACGCTAGCCTTAATGTGCCCTTTGTCTCAGCACCTTCTGTTTAACATACATGAATCCTGTCAGAGAGTTTCCCAAGGGTATAAAACCTATGCAAAACTTGATTGGGAAAACCCTGCATACTGTGATATTCCTTAATTGAGAATTTGCATTTGGCATTATCCCTCTAGAAGCTTAGTTAGGCTGTTTTGGGGATATGGAAATAAATTTGCTAAAGGTGTACATTGGAGAGCAATAAAAAGGCCCTTGGCTCAGGGAGAGGGTCTCAGTCTGAGAGAGGCTGAGCCCTGCAGCTGGAAAGGCTAGATTCATCCTGAAGGTGCCCTGTGTCTCTTTTCCACCGACCTGTCTGAACCCACACCCATCCTACAACAAGCCCCCAATTAAATACTTTCCTTTTTAAGAGTTGCTGTGCTCATAGTGTCTCTTCACAGCATAGAACACCCACTAGGACACATACCATTGGCTATATGCCCCAGTAGTGGGATTGCTGGACACAGGCTAGTTCCCTCCCGAGGAACCTCTAGATGACTTTCTGTATCAGCTGTACTAATTCATGTCCCCATCAGCACTGCCCTCCTCTTTGCATCTTCACCAGCATTTGCTGGTGTTTGTCTTTGTTTGCTTGCTTCTGAAGCCTTGCTTCTGTGGCCCAGGCTGGCCTCTAGCTTGTGGTGATCTTGGTGCATCAGCCACCAAAGTGTTGAGGATCGTTAGTGTGTTTTCTTCTAAATCCCCTGTTGTCAGAGCGCCCTGGAACATTGTGTGTCTACAGGTCCACTGTCTAGGCAAAGGGATTAATCTCTCTTATATGCAGTTCTCAAAGGGCTCCCAGGAGCTAATAGAAGCCAAAGCAATCCGCATTTCTTAGCACTGGCCTTAGTGGGTTCCTGGACCGTGGAGCTGTCTGGCAGAGGTGAGGAGAAGCTGTGGAGACTGGGGCAGAAGGAGCAGCAGCCCCACTCAGCTGGCAGCACAG
>PVIU01026316.1:0-22200 GCA_004026605.1 Ondatra zibethicus | reverse complement strand
AATGTGGCTGCCAATGAGGGCAGAATGAGAAGCCATCAACAATGACACTAAGACCTATCTCCTCTGCATGTATTATCTTTTTGGGAACCTAGTCGATTCGGATGCACACCTTCCTAGGACGGGATGGAGGGGGGAGGGCCTTGGACTTCCCACAGGGCTGGGCACCATGCCCTCTTTTAAGGAAGCAGCGGGAGGGGGGAGCAGGAGGGGACTGGGAGAAGGGGAGGAAATATAAATTCTTTTTTTTGAAGGGAAAAAAATAAAAGAATATGAAAAAAAGAACCTCTTTTCCAAAGCATCCTATACTTAGACCCAAATTTGGAAGTCATGATACCTTTAGAACATATATGTTGGTTTAGTTTGGCAGCCCATACAATGAAAATTCTCTCTATACTTAGCTCCTTTACAGTCAAAAAATTTAAAGAAAACACAATAAAATACATAATACAGACATTATGTGAATTTTCCATTTTTACATGGCTTAATTTTTTTAATCTATGACTATCTGTACTCTGTCTCTTTAAAGACTTTACCCTTTTTTTAAAAGCATTAACTTTATTTCATGACTCTCTATACTATTTTTCTTTTCTCTCCCAAGGCTACGTATACCCATCCAACACTGTGACCCATTTAGAGGTCTTTTATGTCTGAATCTGTCCTATTGCATTGTCTTTAATTCTCTACTGTCTTGAAGAGCTTTTAAAATGTTAAGCAGCTTGGTTGCAGCTGCTCTGGATGTTGGCTCCACCTCTCTCCAATTTCAAAATGGTGGACGTACCATTTCTGTTAGCTCTGGGGCTGTCAGGCAGGAGCTGCACTCAGCAGTCCAACCTGGAGAATGAGCGTGCAACACATAAACACTTTTTATCTGAGCTACAGTCAAATCTGCCATGCAGAGCACTGCGCAGCCTGGAAACATCTCTCTATTCTCTAGTGTAACATACTTTTTGACTTCCATTTTGAAGTAGAAACATTTTTAAAATATATAGATAGGTTTAATTTAGCAGTTTCCATAATCCAGTTTCTCTCAGTAGCTATTGTTTGTTCATCAGCAATCAAAAAATTCAAAGACAAAGAAATGACATATAGCATCTGGACTCCCTGTATATTTCCCATCTCTGCATGGATTATTCTTTTTTATTATTACTTTGCTCTTTCTTTAAAGATATTATTGCTTTTAAACTGTTTTTATGACTTTCTATATTATTTTCTTTTTTTTCTTAAGCCTACACACATTGTTAAAAACACTGTAACCTTTTGAGACAAGTTTTTTTCATCTGAACCTGCTTACTGAGTATCTATAACTTTTTCTGTCTGCATAAGGCAAAACCTTAAACCCACCACGTGGCTTAGCTCATGGTGCACTGTGGGCCTGATCATGCAGGCAGCTGCCAGGAGACATGCCCCTGTACCGCAGCTGGTACAAGAGGGACATGAGACTGGGAAGCCAATTTGTCTCCATTTTTATGTGTTTATTAATCTCCTTTTTAAGCTTTCTTGGGTCTTATGAGGATATATGTGGCTGGATTTTGGCCACCATTTTGTAGATGAATTTTTCTGTCCCTCCTGCCAGCTCTCAAATACTGACATGGAGACTTATTAATTCTGAAAGCTTGGCTGATAGCTTAGGCTTGCTTCTAACTAGCTCTTTTAGCTTAAATTAACCCATCTCTATTAATTTTGCCTAATGGCTTTATTACCTTTATTCTGTACTGTCCATGCTTCTTCTTCTGAGTTCTGGATTCTCCTCAAGATTCCACCCTTCTTCTTCCCAGCATCCTCTCTGCCCTGAAAATCCTGCCTAGCTATTGGCCCTTCATCTTTTCATTAAACCAACCAGAATAACACATCTTCACAGTATACAAAAAGATTATTCCACAAAATCGATCTCTCACAGCAAATACAACCATTTTACTTCTTGGTAACAATTTTCTATGGTAACTATCTTCTCTTGTTGCTATGGCCAAGTGTCTGACCAGCACAACTTAGGAGGGGAAGATTTATGTAGATGCACTCCATCAGAGCAGAGAAACATGGTGGGAGGGGTGGTTCTCACCTCTGGCAGGGAGAGCAGGTGACATTCTCTCACACAGAGGGAGACTGAAATAATCAGGGTAGGAAGGGTGCTGATGGTCATCTCTCTCTATCCTTTTCTGCTCTTATTCAATATAGAGCCTTGGTCTATGGGGCAGTACCACCATATTTACGGCAGATCTTCCTCAGTTTATCCTATTTGGAAAAGGCTTAGTCAAGGGTACGCCTCATTAATACTCTCCACAGCTATGTCTCAATCCAATCAAGTTTGGCAATAGAAATTAATCATCATAGAATATGAATGCTGAGAGACCAACTGATATAAAGAGAAATACATTGAAGGGAAATATTAACTTATTTTGAATGATTAGGGATAAAATTTGGGAAATATCTAAAAAGAAATATAGGAGTAGGTCAAATGAACATCTGAAGAAGCAGTGATCTGGGCAGAGAGATCTGGGAGTACAAATGTCTTCCCTGCTCAAGTAGTTTTTATAGTGTATTTCAAGAAGAGTTCAGACACCACAGTTGTTGGGCAAGTGAAAGAAGGAAAAAGATAGGACTGAAAGCCAAGTGACCATATCCTAGTCATCTAAGTGGCTCTCTCTGTAGTCACCTGAAGTAACACAGGGAAGGGTGGCAACAGGATTTGCGGGAAGTGAGAAACCATTAATAGCTAGCATGACTAAGAATGCTTGGGAAATCAAATCATGCATAAGACAAGATTTAGAGGAGAAAGGTGAGCTATGTGCATAGGAGGAGAGGGGTAAATAATTTGTGTAAGTGGGAAAAATATCAGAAGGTAAAAGGTGAACATGAAAAATACTTGTACATATAATCTGTCTGCATGGAGCACTGTACAAGGATGATTGAAAAGAGAACTTCAGAGGTGGGGCAGTCTCAAGTAGGGAGTCACTGAAGGCCAAGCTAATTCCAGCCACGATGGTTGCTGAGTGGTCCTGTATTAGACTACAAGGGTTAGGGTTAGGGGTTAGGGTTAGGGTTAGGGTTAGGTTGCATTTAGAATGAATGGAAGAGAGGAAAATCAGAAGCAGATTGAGGGTCGACTTGATGAGATTTAGAATCACCATAAAAAGAAACTTCTGGGAGAGCCCATGGGGATTATCTAGATGATGTCAAAGGAGTTACAAAGACCTACCCTAAAATAACTGCATAAAAAGGGGAGAGACAACTGGGCACATTTAAATCTCTTTGCTTTCTTTCTGTCGATGCCTTCTGTCCAGCCACCTCCTCAAGCTCCTATTGCCATGATTTCTTGTACTAATTAATTAATTAGATAGTATATGAATTGGACTATACCCTGGAAGTGTAAAACAATAAAACCCTCTTTCTGTAAGTTACTTTTGTCAGATATTTAACCACAGCAAAGAGAAAAGCATCTAATGCTGTTGACAAAGGTTTCTGTCCTGCCTGATACCACACCTGTTCAGTCCCAAAGAAGACACAGTTACATTAAAAATAAACTGGTTCGCCTATTAGCTTAGCCTTCTTATCAATTAATTCTTACATCTTACATTAACCCATAATTCTTGTCTGTGTTATCCACGTGGCTTGGTACATTTTATCAGTGAGGCATTCTCATCTTGCTTCCTCTGCATCTAGGTTACAACTGCAGACTCAGCCTTTCCTCTTCCCAGAATTCTCCTCTTCTAGTCATCCCGCCTATACTTCCTGCCTGGCCACTGGCCAATAAGCATTTTATTGAATGAATACAACTGACAGACCTTTACAGAGTACAAGACCATTGTCCCACAGCATAATGCTGTCTGAGGTTTTCTGTCCCACTGGGTCCCACAGCCATTTAGCCCCAAAGAAATCACACAGAGGTCTGCACTAGTTATAAACTGATTGGCCCATTAGCTCAGGCTTCTTATTACATCTCATAACTGATATTAGCCCATATTTCTTGTCGATGTTAGCCATGTGGCTGGGTACCTTTCTTGGAGAGGGAATCACATTTTGCTTCTTATGTATCTGGGTCACTACTGCGGACTGCACTTCCCTCTTCCCAAAATTCCCATTGCTCCATCTGCTTCCTGCCTTGTCACCCCACCTATACTTCCTGCCTGGCTTTGATCAATCAGCATTTATTTAAGATATAAGTGACAGGGTACAGACCATTGTCCCACAGCATAACACCATCAGGAAGACATGGTAAGAGATGATTGCTACAAAGCAGTTGATAGGCTTTCAGAGCCATGACTGAAGTCCTGGTAACTGGAGGAGAAAGACAGACCCACATTTTGATAAGAAGATAGCAGGCAATACTATGAGGCTTGAGAAATGTGGAGGAATGGTGGGAAAGGTAAGCCTCCTCCGCCACCAACAGAAGCCATAAAAGCTGCCAAGGAAGATAGATAGGTGTGGGGAGTGAATCAGGAGATTGGTTGGACTGGTAGGACATCAGATGAGGATGCTCCAGAGACAGGTGAAGACAAAAAGTATATGAATTAGAGAGTATGAATTAGAATTCCATTCGGGATAAAACCCTAGTTCCATTACCTGTGGATAATTCCTACATCAAGCATAGCAACTGAATTTTTGTGATTGTTGCATAGACTAAAAACACAAATGGAACTTGAGCTAGTGTGGGCTATAAGACTTAAAAAGACAGGTAAAGTACCACACTTTCAATTGTACTGTTATCCAGTGGGGGCAAAAAAAGAATAAACAAAGAAGCAAGAGTTGGGAAGTTTCACAAAACTATGTTAAGTTCATTTTTGAAAACTAGCAAATGGAAACCCAAGGCTTAGAAATATAGAGGCTGCAAGTATTCAGCAGGGAAACGAAGCCTTCTTTGTTCCCCGGATCTCACAAGTGCCATTGTCAGCAAGTCACCTCTGTGAAAGGAAGAACCACAGTTTTGTTGTTAGGGTGAAAAGTGTTAATTTCTCCTGAAGAGCTTCTCTAACCAGCATCAGAGTGGCAAGCACTCTGCTGCCTCCTCTGTGACCACAGGGACATTTCTGTATGGCTCTCACACAGCTTGCTTTAGGACTGGAGAAGAGCCAACTGCCTATTGTTCACGTTCACATTTCAGCACACGATGGAAGTTCACACATTCTGTATGAGGCCATCCTGAGAAGGCATCCTTAGCGTGGGGCTTCAGCAAAAAATAATAAAAATAAATAAATAAATTGATTCCAGGACAAACATGCTTTCCAGAGAGGCAGAGATTTTCAAAATAAACAAGTAGACCAGCCGGCCAGAAAATGGATCTTTGTTTTCAGTGTTTACCAGAGGAAGATGTCTGTTGGAAGGCTGAAGAGCGGCCATGAGCATCATCCCCCCATTGCTTGTTTTGCTGGATTAAGAGGAAAAAAACAACTGCATGGTCCCTGGCATTTTCTTGTAATTAGAGTGGAGGCCTACCTCTCTGCCATAACCTATAATTAGTTTAAAAACTCAGATTCTTTGGGCTGGGGAGATGGCTCCATCAGTAATGGATTTGCTTCACAGGCATGAGGATCTGAGTTTCCAAGGCTAGCACCCATGTAGAAAAGCCAAATGAGAGGTGATCCCCATGCTGGGACGGTGAAAGCAGGATGGCTGGGGTTTGCTGACTGGATTATCTGGCCAAATTGTAAGTTCCAGGTTCAGTGAGAGGCCCTGGCTCAGCACCGAAGGTGGAGAGCAGCTGAGGAAGACACCAGATATTACCCCCGATTTTCACATGGACACAAGTATGTCTATACCTACAGACACAGATACACACACACACACACACGCATGCATGCACGCACGCTCACACAAACAAGCACAATGCACACATACATACATACATACATACATACATACATACATACATACATACATAGAAGGTGTATAATTTAAAAGAATCACCATTTAATCTTGAATAGAAAAAAATTAAAACATCGTAAGAACCCAGCACGTATTTAGGAGGGGAAGAGTGGTAGTTATGTGGCCTTTGGCTTACAATGAGGCTTCCTTCGCTTTGTAAATATTAAGAAAGCGGTCATGAATTCTGGGATTGCCACAGTGACTAAGTGAAAAGCTGCCCAGTGTCATCTACAAAAGAACGCCACTGTTAGCGCCTGGTTGAAAGTAGACAGCCACTCTACCTACCACGTGAGGTCATTTAAGTCTTTACTAGGCACCTATGGCTTTCTAACATGTGTGTACTGCCTGCCGCGCCTATTTAATATCAACGTTAACTGAGCAAGTTCTAACAGCCAAGAGAATAAGGACAATGCCTCACGTGCCTATCTCTCTCTAGAAGACACAACAGTGACTGGAAGGTGGCCAGCACTCGATAAACACCCATTGAAAAGATAAACGGTAACTTACTACATGCTGGTTTGATTAGCTCACCTCCAAGCTAAACTTACATGGAAGATATATTTTCTATATCTACAACCATATCTAACCTTTCAGAGTGGGAGCCTTATATGCCCAGCAGACACACTGGAAATACATAAAGTGCTGCTCTTACAGCCAACATTAAATTTACCCTATCACATTTATATTGTGTGTGCTTGGAGTTGCTATAGTGATTTCCTCTCCATTTCTGTTACATGAGCTAATACTTGCACCCAGCATGAAGCTGGCCTGGAAATGCTGCTAAAACATTAATTTTCTTTCCATGATATGCACTTCTTCATCTTATAACATATTTGGATTAGGCAAGGGGAAGTGTAAGAAACACACTCAGAGGAATCTCACAAATGCTGAGTCCCACAAAAATCCCATGAGAACACAAAACCAAAGCCCTCTGTCTGACGTTGGGGTTCTGCCTGATTTCATTAAGTATGATCTGATTTCTTTCCTTTCTTAGGAAACTTAGCACTTCTCATGAGCTTTTTTCCCTCCTGAGAAAATCGCCACACAGTTCTGCTGCGGACTCTGTAAGCAAATCTCTGAGATGACACCTCAAAGTGCACTGAATTCAAAATAAGCCAGTCTTGCCCCAAACTGGTTTGTGTGTGGTAGGAGTGGCATTTGTAGAGTACCATTCAATGTAAAAAAAATCTCAGAACTACTACATTCTTTAGAGTTATTTTTTACTAAAACTCAGATTAGCTTTTAAAAAATATTCTTGTTCTAATTTGCATCTAACACACTGAACTATAAATCAGTTTAAGTAGATTTAAAATTGACTCACTTTTTTCTCATGTAGCTTCTCTTAGTCACACAGCACAAGTTTATCCTCCTTTTATTCAATTAAAGACAAAGGTACAAAAGACAAATATCAGCAAAAATGGTTCAAAGCTGCATTTCTACTTTCATTTGATGTGGTATTTAGAGTTCAGTTTTTGTTTACTTGTATTTTTAAAGAGATGAAGAAGAACAATGGATTTAAGGGAACCGCTTTCAGCCTGGGAAATGTTGCAAAGATAATTCTATTTAAGTGTCTGGCCCCGTCTCAGGGAGTGAGTCCTGACCAGTGACATGGAGAAGAGCTGTTACTGGACCCTTCTAAAAGTGGCTGGGATCATTTTCTCACCTATGAAATGAGTTGACAGTTACAAAGTTTCCTGTACTGTCTGTGTAAGTACATACAGAGATTTTTAAAAATTGGCCTCCACTTGACTTGCAATTTTAGCTGCAATAATTGATGGTAACTAGACCATTTTGCTAATGGGAGATATAGGCTACAACATTCAGAGTGTTACATGGCTTCAACTACACAGTCAACGTGCTGAGAGTTTCATGTAAAAAAAAAAGTTAATTGTGTTCATCTATTAAAAAATAGAGACAGGAATCTGAGAACTCACTTAACTATTGGCTATTGCCAATAATGTTCTATGCTAACTTAGATCTATTCATATATCTATGCACTAAAATTATTTTCCCTCTTCATTCAAACTTCAAAAATTATTTTAATGATGATTTGAAGTCTTATGGATTATAAGTTCTTCCAGCTCTGAGTATTTAGAAGGCTTCACATTTTTAAATTACATACATGGAACTGAAAAGAACACATTGACCACGAACCCATTTGTATATCAATATAATTTTATATGGTAGTATACATGAATGAGTGTTTCAAAGTCTGGTGTAAACAAAAATCTGTCTTCATTGTTTCTCAGTGGGGCTAAAAGCACTGAAGCTTACTGGAAACTGAAAACTGATGGAGTAGATGCCCAATAGGTTTCCTTAGGAAGGAGCTCGTGCAGAGGTTCGTTCTGTGACACAGACTCGTGCTTATCACGTGTGGTCGGAGGACAGAGCCAAGTCTGCCTCCTGTTGAGTCTATTCTCCTCTGAATGTAAAGATTACAAATCAATCTTGGTTCAAATGATGTTTTCAGTTAATTGTTTTCTGAACATAGTTGTTGACCAAAAGTGTACTAGAACCATGTAGTAATATGAAAATCCTATGCTGTCCACAAATGACACCTCAAGATGTATGATGAGGAAGCATTACTACATGTGTGCATAAAATGAAATGAAATTCATGGAATAGGAAAATCATTTTAGCAAACAGAAATGTAAAGAGTCCTAATTTAGTATTATAACATTATCAGTGACGTCCTTGCTTCACAGTGAATACTCAGAAAGAGTCTGATGGTGACTTACTCATGAAACAATTTTACAGTCAGTCTTAGATTTTGGAAGAGTATGTTATGCAATCTCTAAATATTAATAAGAACAATTTTGAGAAGTATATAAATAATGGTGTAAGACTCATAAAAGATCATATATTGTTGAATTTTCTCTTCTTAGACGATTTGTTGTATTTCTAGCTGTGTGATATGTGTGTGGATTTGTGCACGTGAATGCAGGTGTCCATGGAGGACAGGTATAGCATATATCTTGGAGCTGGTGTTAGAAGCAGCTGAGAGTCACCTGACATGGTTGTTGGGACCTGCACTTGGTACTTCTAATATGAGCTTTTAACTACTGAGATATCTCTCCAAGCCCTGTTCTTGCATTATTTATTCAATAGGTTAGCTTTTCAGATTTTAACGTGGCTGTATCTATAAAGGTATGTAATTACCGATGACATCACCAGTCATCACAAGAAGTAAAATGTCAGAACTCATATTTGGTTATTTATTTTAATGAACCCTCCCATTGAAATTTATATTGATTATGTGTGTGTGTGTTCTTTTGGTACTGGGAATGGAATATCATTAATGTTTTTAAGCCAAAGTTTTTTTTCACTCATAATAAAATTTGTAAGTCTACAATTAAATTATGTTTTTTAAAAAAGCAATGTATAAAGAAGAAAATGGAGCATCTACAATCACCCTGTCTAGTCCTTCCCTTAGAAACAGCATTTCAAAATCACTTCTTGTCTTTTATCTATAGGTGTCTACTTTTGCTTCTCCTGTCAAGCTACCTTCCGATTACCTTCCCTTCTGTCCATTGCTTAACATGTGTAATCACACTGTGTATGTAATTGTGTGTGCTGCCCTGTGTCCAACAGTGCTGATTAGTAAAGCATTTTTGTCATTAAAACACTCTTCATTGTTAATTATTACATAAATATTCTATTGTGCAAGTATACCATAATTTACTTCCTGTAATTCAGGATCCTTAATGAGGTTTTCTATTTCACTGCATAACTTATACTGTGATAAACATTTTTATTTCAATTTTCTTCTTTTTCTAATTATTTCCTAATGATAGATTTCTGTAAAGGGAATTAGTGGTTACTAGCTACAAGCATTTTAAAACTGTCCGAGCAAACTATGGTATCCATCCAATTATATGGTTAGCTGTAAAAGGAAATATTGATTATTGTATCCATAATAAAATTTAAAAAGCCAAATATTAACATATGTCATTTGTTAATTTGATGCTAAAGAATCTCAAAATAAACAAATTACAAACATTTTCAAATTTCTCTGAATTATTAACCCCATTAAAAATGCCCCGTAAGTGACAGTTTTTGTTCCCAGTACATCTAAGTACAGGAATTTGGACTGGTTTAACATACTACATCCAAAACGCAAGTTCCTTGACAAATGAGGGAAAACTTTCTCGTCTTGAAACAACTTTGTTTTTACAAAGGCCTCTCTGACATTTTGAAACAGAGATATAAGACACATTTTTAGCATCGAGTCCAAGGTTTCAGAGTGTCTTGAAGAAAATTCTCACTCTGTGTTTCTCCTCAAGCATCAGCAGCCTGAGCACAGGACTGGGGGAAAGGATGCTGATGCTCAGCTCAGTGAAGTCCACTGGGAAGCACAGTCAACTGGGTGCCCGTGCACGTGCTGGCAGAACGTTGGACAATAATACTTGCTTATTCATGCAAAAAAATGGAATTTACTGAACTTTGGTCTTCCGAGAAATACCCTTTTAAAATGAAGTGTGGCGTTTTTAGCTTTGTTCCTCTTCTCGTGCTACGAAAACTCACCTCAAAATCAGAAGTTTTCAAGCTGCGTTTTTCAATACACACCATCTTGCACATTTCTCCTGTGGGTTCTAGAACTGAACCATCTGAGCTCACACCACAGACCCACTATTTACTACCTGAGTGAAACACCGTAAATCAGGTCCTTGTTGATGTCTGCCTCTTAAGGTTAGTGTGAGAAGATACCAAATAACACTTGCAAAGGCTTAGACCATGTGGTTTACCTGACACACAGTGCTCGCTCATCCTCAGATCTGATAAGAGCCAACAACTGCTGGATGCCAGGAACATGGCACTTGTACACAGAGCTTGAATGTGACAAGATAAAGCTATATGATCACACAGTATAACATGTACTAGGTGTGAACAGAGTGTAAAGAAAATTACTAGACTTCCATGGTTGAAGCAGGTACTGAGGGATAATTGTATGACTGCTTCCTCACAGCAAAGGTGGGGCTTCAGACCTACATTAGAGAAGACAGAAGGTAAGCCCAGCATGGAGGCACTGACCGTTCCAGTACTCAGGACGCAGAGGCAAACTGACCTCTATAAATTAGAGGCCAGCAGGGTCTACACAGTGAGTTCTAGAACAGTCAGGACCACATAGAGAGACCCTGTCTAAAAATACACTCACATACACACACAGAGAAAGAAAGAAAGAAAGAAAGAAAGAAAGAAAGAAAGAAAGAAAGAAAGAAAGAAAGAAAGAAAGGAAGGAAGAGAATTTGTAACAAAACTTAAGAAGCAATTAAACAATGGAAATGTAGAGAGGGGTTGTTGATGGGGAAATGAGTAGATCAGTTGAGCCAACAAAAGCGTTCATCTGGTTTAATGAACCAGATCTTGAAGAGCCTTACAGAGAAAGAAACTCTGGAAAACCCTGAGTGTTGAGAGAAAGAACAGGTGAGAGCAAACTGTTAGGCGATGACCTCATGATTCAGAGACAAGTCTCCCTATATATTCCAGGGCATCCTCAAGAGTAAACTGTTAGGTGATGACCTCATGATTCAGAGACAAGTCTCCCTATATATTCCAGGGCATCCTCAAGAGTAAACTGTTAGGCGATGACCTCATGATTCGGAGACAAGTCTCCCTATATATTCCAGGGCATCCTCAAGAGTAAACTGTTAGGCGATGACCTCATGATTCAGAGACGAGTCTCCCTGTATATTCCAGGGCATCCTCAAGCTTCATTCATCCTTCTCAGTCTCCTGTGTGCTGAGATCACAGGCCTGAGACGCCCACCCAAGTCAGGCTGGAAGATATTACAAAAGATACAAAAGTGATTTAAGCTGTGGAGCTTTTGAAACATATCAGAACCAGTCCCGAGATATTTCTTTCTGACCAGGATCTGGTGAGCTCGTGTTTCCCTCCATGGTCACGTGGTCATGCTTTTCTCATTTCCACCTGTAACTTGGGGGACAAACAAACAAACAAAAAACCAACAAAAAGAACTTATCTAGACTAGTCAATTAATTTTGCTTTTAAGTCTTATGTCTTTAAAAAGAAATTGCTAATTACATTTATTTCTTTGTTTTAGAAGGCAAGGGGCACACTTACGGAGAACAGAAGACAATTTGTGGGAGTCAGTTCTCCACTATATGGAGATTAAACTAAGATGGTCAGGCTTCATGGCAAGCACCTTCATCTGTTGAGCCATCTTGTCAACCCAAATCTTATATTTTTCACACACACACGCAAAAACACAAGAGAGAGAGAGAATATATGTACATACATTTATGAACGTAGGCTTATAAAAATATCATATGTGTAGTTAAATGATTTTCAGCTGAAACATTGTGAGTCTAGATGTGTAGTAGCGATTTCTTCTGATAAACAGAACTATTTGATTAGCAGTTGGCCCACTCTGCTAAGATTGGGGAACGTGATTATATGAGTCCTTGAGGGTTTTCAGGAAAAGTTCAAATTTTAAACCAAAACCCAGAGCCACTTCTAAGAAAAGCTACAGGACATTTCTCTTGGAATCTTGAGCTAAGTCACAATCAACTGTCTTTTTCACTGTTTTTATTAGGTTTTCAAAATTACCATATAAAGCAAGGGATTTCATTATTACATGGTTTCTATTACATGCACATATTCTTATGCACATATTTTGTTTCTGCTGATCTTGCTCCCTGCTTCTCCTCCATTTCCCTGCCTACCTCCATTTCCATTTCCCACCCCAAGTGCACAAAGGGTTTGGTAGTTGGGTGTGGTCTTCTAAGATGATTCTAAAACTAAGATGAGCCAATGATTTTTCAGAATCAGTATAATTATAAACATGAATAAATTGACTAAAATATGTATGATATGTTTTCCTTGTTCTAAAGGTTTTTAGTGGAATTTTCTTTTGCGGTATGAAATCTTTTCCCTTGTAAAGTCTATTACCTTAAAAGTATAATGAGACTGGCACAAAGGCAGTAGAGAGATATGTCTATTTTTCAATCCAAAAATAATCCTTGTGGGTATAATTCCCTCTGTAAGTGCATCAGAGGACTATTTTTGAAATCCTTCTGTTATTGTGATTGTGTGATATTATGAAGCTTTGCTGTGGAATTACTGTTGACCCCAGCAAGTCTCTCCAAGTCATTGAACCTCAGCTTCCTGATTTATAGAAGAAGGTTTAAAAAAAAACAGCAGGAGGTTGAGGAGGGAGCATCCTATTAAATGCTCATGAGGTTTTGTGCAAAATATAAAATGTTGATAATCACTTTCCTAGCAAGAGTTACTTCGTTGCAAAATTACATGGCTTGCTCTGTTCTTTAGCTCAGGTCAAGAGGTATTCTCTCACCTGGATGTATTGTGTGGTAGAGCAGCCTCCCCAGCTTCAACACATAGTCTGAACCCCAATGAGTGTTCTATTACTGTGGCACTTCTTCTCCAAGGTGAGCCCACACTGATTACAATAATGAAGGCCCAACACGCTGCTACTCTCGGGGAATTGATTGATGTTTTAGTAACATGGGTGATTCTGGGAGAGGCTACGGATGGCAGGCACTGACTGTGTCCACGGAGTCCATTTGTTCTTTTCTCATTGCCTGTTCTCCTTGTCATTCTTTTCAGCCACTCCCTCATGCTCCCTGGACTTGTACCAACGAACACCATGCCCCAACATTTCCTCTCGATAAAAATCCGTTAGCCCCACCTTGCTCTACATTCTCAGTCTGCCATTTGCTAACATATTACATGACCAGCTGAGCCCCCAAGCTAGAATAAACAGAGTGCACTTTAGCATACAGGGATATTTTGCAAGAGATATATTCTCGAGTCTTGGAAACTTAACTGTGTGTTACCATATTGTCTTCCTTATGCTCCTTCTGTTTCTTAATTTCACACATCTCTCCTTTCTTTGAAGAAATTCTCCTCCAATGTGTTAAGAAACTGAGTCATGTCCTAAATTCTGTGGAAAAAACTCAAGAGACTGGGAGGAGGCAGTCCTCTGCCGAGAGATCTTGTCTCCCCGTCTGTTCATCACCTCAGTCACTGCACCTGAATTAATACAGGGCAAGGGGCTCTGTGAATTCTTGTGCTGTGTGCAAGCAGACATTATCCCAGGTTTTCAGCTGTGAGCCACGGTGTAGTCACCCACCAATCATCGGGTAGGTACTAGGCTGTGAGCCATTGTGCGGTCACACACCAATCATCGGGTAGGTACTAGGCTGTGAGCCATGGTGTGGTCACACACCAATCATCGGGTAGGCACGAGGCTCCTTTTGGGTGAAATGGTTTCCCACTAAAGCTGGAGGCATCTCAGCTGTGAGAGATTGCCTGATTCTCAGAGAAGCAGTGAGTGAGGACCGCATCTGTCAGGAAATGATCTGTAAGAACACTGTTCCAGGGCAGGAGCTGCAGAGAAGTAGCCAGCCCTCTGATCAGCAGATCACAAGACCACCATGGACTTCTCAGCCAGATCAAATGTTATCGTCTATTTGTTTACCCTAAATCAGTTAGGCTCAGCAAGCTGTGTGCAGTGTTGGCCTTTCAGGCTAATTCTGTTGCTGAAACATTTCTCTTCAAGGACTGGAGTCTCTCCCTTCTTGAAATAAAGAACTGAACTATAACTACAAACTGTTATTGAAGCAGTTATTTTTCACCTTCATAATTCTGTTTCTCGGCTCCATTCTGCGCTGTCCTGACATATGTTAATCAATGCATTTGTTCCCACACAGCTTGACTATTGCATTTCTCTGGTGGCTGGCTTATCATCATCTATAATTATTTTGACTCCAATTAATTCTGAACTTCTTTGCAAGGTTATTTACTGGCTTTAAGCAATAAGACAACATGGCACCTCTTTGATTTCTGAGCATCTGGTCACACTACAAATTGAATTCAGTGCCCGCTCCTTTGCCTAGAAGTCTATCTCTGTGACCCTCCTCACACTGGTGCTCACTGGCCTGTCTGATGAGGGAGGGAAAATGATTCTAGTAAGATAAATATTCTCCCAATGACATTATTTTTGGTTTATTTGTTTTTGTCTTTTAATTTTTGTTTTTAGGTAGGTATCATGTAGGCTGGACTGACCTCAAACTCCCTGTTGTAATGGAGACTGACTTTAAAGTCCTGATCTCTCCGTTGCCATCTCCCAAGTGCTTAGATCACAAGCACATGACACTCTAGGTGACACCCATGATGACATTCTTGAAAACTACAGAGGACACGCTGACAGTAGTGTTTGAGCTGACAAGAGGAACAGAGGAATGTCAGAGCTGAGGGTGTGCTCCTCCATGAGCACTCTCTGATCTGGACACAGTGTAGTCAAAGAGGAGCAACCTCTCCAGGTTCCAGGTCCTCAGGTCCTGTCATCATCATGGCAGTTCCTAGGGATAAAGATTGTGAACTCCCATAGCACAGGCAGAGGAAGCCCCAGGGAGAGTAAGTAAGGACTAATGACATCAGAAGGGCCAGAGGCAGGAGCCAAACTGGGATTCTGTCTTTCAGTTCATTCAATTAGAAAAGAACTTATAGGTTAGTAAATGAAAGCTGATGCATTTTAGGACTGGAGATATAGCTCAGCGGTAGACCATGTGCCTAGTTTCCCCAAGTTCCCAGGATCCCATCTCAGCACTGTAGTAACAATAATGTAGGAGGTTCTTCTGTATTTGTGTTGCTTTCATTGGTGAATAAAGAAAACTGCCTTGACCTTTTGATAGGGCAGAAATCAGGTAGGCGGAGTAGACAGAATGGAATGCTGGGAAGAAGGCAGTGTGGCAGACGCCATGGTTCTCCTGCCCGAGACTGACGCTGGTTAGAAGCTTTCCCAGGAAGCCACGACCTCGTGGTGAGCACAGATTAATAGAAATGGGTTAGATCAAGAGTGAGGGTTGGCCAAGAAGAGGCTAGATATAATGGGCCAGGCAGTAATTTAATTAATACAATTTCCGTGTGGTTATTTCGGGGGTTAAGCTAGCCGGACGGCCGGGAGCCAGGCGGCGGATGGCAACCCGCCCACCTCATACTACACAATAACAATTTTTAAAAGATTATTTACAAGTTCTCATGTATATGCAAGTGAAAATAATGTACCTTGAGTATGAAAAAAATCAGAATCAAGAACACAGAGCCTAACCATTCTTGAAAGAAACTGATAGTTAAGAGTAAGACATGGCAATGGAATCACATACATCCTTCCTCCTCTCCTTAGAAATCCAGGTACTAACTGTTGTAAATGCTCAACTCCTTCCTGATGGTGTAAAAGCAGAAAATGTGCCCTAGGAAAAACTGTCTTTACAGAAACAAGATAGCCCTGAGCCCTCCACATCAACATTTCCACATAAGTGACCCCATGTCTTAGAGACTGTTTGGAGAAAAAGTTGTTTTGTTTAATGATAGGGGGTGCTTGTGAGTATACATGTACCTTTGTGCACATCACATGAATGCTAGAAATCAGCCTTAGGGTCATTGTTTTAGATTCTATCTACTTTAGGTTTGATTTGATTTTGTCTTTGAGACAGGATCTGTTATTTTCCTAGAGCTAGCAGAGTGTTGTAGGCTGGCTGGTCACTCTCTGCTCCCCAAAACTGGAATAACAAGCATCTGCCACTATGCCTGGGACTTTTATATATGTTCTGGGAATTCGCCTCAGGTCATCATGCGTGTGTGGCAGGCACTTTACCTGCCTTCATTAGTATTGTTGTCATCATCCCAACCTTGAGAATTCAAAGCATACAGGGAAGCTGAGCACCTGAAAAGGTCTTGGACCAGACTCATGTGGACACATCTGCACTAGAATTCTGACTTTAAGTGACATCTCCATGAGAAACAGTGGCAACGGTAAACAGTGTGTGTGTTAAAAATCAAAATGTTGACTTCCGTTCTGACTCAGAGAATCAGCAATAGGACACAAAGAGGATCAAGGGTCTCTATAATGAGTTGAGTATCAACAAGAACACTGAATATAGTTCGTCTACCTCATTTGCTAAGCAAGCATCTTGATGTCCCCAGACCTTAGCTTTTATCAATAAATACAAGCTTCCTTCTCTAATTTCATTGTTATAATGATTTCAAGAGCGCATGAAGTGTTTTAGGACATGGTTGTGCAGGCCCGTGGCATCTAATATAAGACCACATGTATAATGCTAAACTGTCTTCTTAGAAAGACATTTAAGGTAAGAAGCCAGCAGAGTGGCTCAGCATGTAAAGGAACTTGTCACCAAACCTAGTGCTCAGAGTTTGATTCCCCAGAACCCACATTGGAAAAGGAGAATCAGCTTCTACAAGCTGCCCGTGGGTCTTTTTGCACTCTGGCACATTCATACACAAACATACACACAAAAAATAACAAATAAATGCTTTTTAAAGGTCGAAAAGATATGGGAAAATATTACATTTAACCTAGTATACATAAAAATCTACGATGGGGACTGGAGAGGTGGTTCAGTGATTAAGAGCACTTGTTGCTCTTGCGAAGGATCTAGGTCCTATTCCCAGAGTCCACATGGTATCTCACAATGATCCAGCTCCAGGGGATCTAACACCCTCTTCTAACCTTCGTAGTCAACAGACAGTCACCTGGTCACATACAATCATACAGGCAAAACTAGCATACATACAAAGTAAAGCTTATTTTTTTTTAATCTAGCGCTTCAATGTGTAATAAACATTTAAAATAACCAATGAGGTATTCTGTGTTCCTTCTCTACTAAGGTTTTAAATATCTGCTGTGTGTTTTCTTCTTTCAGTGGATCTCAGTTCAGGCCAGTGGCATCTTCAGCACTCAACAGCCAGATGGGCTGGTGTCAGATTTTCTGGACAAAGAAATAGGTGTAGACCGCAAGCAAAAAGAACATGCTCTTCTCATATCCTCGACTGCCCGCAGGTTACACATCGGTATGATCTTCCTCCTGCTGTCTGCCCTTTAAATGTTTAGACCCCTGACACATGCAGAGCAGGGTCCCCTGCCACCTCTCAGTGGGATTTCCACTGACCACACTAACCAGACTTAACTGAATCCAGAATTAAGTTAACTGTACCTTCTTTACACTAAACGCTCAGTTATCTAAAAATGAATACAGCAAAAAGATAAAAAGATGGGCATCTTCTTGTGGTTCTTTAGCAAGTTCTAGATGGGGCATTTTCTAAATAGCTATGCAATAAATTCTGATTACCCAGGAGATCTGGTTATTCTAGTGTTTCTCTCCAAATAATAAAAGACTTTGAAGAAACCCAGCAGAAGAATCCATCAGTAGTACAATTGGTAGAAAATGATTAAGCTCTGTTGGTGGCCCATTGATGCTTATGATTAATGTAGGCTTCATCATTAGCATGCCATATGAATTCAGATCTTCTCATTTGCTCTTTCCCTCCTCTGCTGAAACAAATGAATTCTTTTCTCTGCTAGTGTTTTGAATCTTGTCAATCAGAGAAAAATTTTTTGAAAGAATATGCATGTATGAAATGTCATAATGAAATACATTAATATGTACAATTAATTTCCACTCACAACTATGTTGAATGTCAAATATGTTCAAACGGTGTGCAGCTGAGGGTAGTGGTGCCTTGCATCTGTGAAGCTAAAGCACAGGCAGCTGAGGCAGGAGGATTGCCAAACTGAGCTACATGAGTGTAGATCCTGTGCTGCATAGTAAGACTGCATGAGAAGCAAACGGTGCTATCTACGTGTGGCCATTGTGCCCTGAGACTTTGGTGCGGATAGCAAAAGAGGGAAGCCTTTCAGGTATGGCGCACCTCTTTCTCTGAGTATGTCGAGCTGAGCTCATTGAGAACTAATAGCAATACATTTCTAGATCTGATCTCAAGACTGTGGAGACACCTAATGCCTGTGTGACTCCCATTAAGGCAGACACTCACAGGGTACCTCCCTCTGCAGAATCCAGTCCCACTGATTAAAGCTGGCATTACTTGGATCTTTGTAGCGATCACCAGCAGTTTGGGGGAAATATGGAGTTTGTCTGATGTAGTTTTCTAATGTAGAAAAGCCCTGCCTTTCCAGATGAGCTGCCTGTCCTTTGCAGCTGTGCAACTAGCTGCTTCTTAGGAAAGGACAGGGTAAGCAAGCCTTCGGCCCTAAAATGCATCTCTAGGCAATGGTGACTGTGTTAGCTGATACAACTGAGTCAGACTCTATGACTCTCCTTGGCCCTCAATCCACAATTCTTTGTTACTGTCACACGTGTGCATGCGCATGCGCGCACACACACACACACACAATCATATCGCACCACATCTTCTCAACAACTATTGGCTAGGACACGGAAAACAAGCATTTTTCTGAACAATATACTTTGGGGCATTACCTAGAAATATTGATCTAGATAAAGGTAAGAGAAGCTAATGAATTTCAATCCATCTGGCCTGCTAATGAGGGTCTTGCGGAGGCTGGACCACCTATTGATTGACCTGTTTAGTATCTTAAAGCTGTGCCTCCACATGGGTAATACCCACCCCACCACATACGCCGAAGAGTAATGACATTGTTTTACACATGCCAGGAGGAAATGTCTGCTGAGTCCCTAGATGGCAAAGGTGCAGCAAGGTCTCTCCCTCTCCCTCTCTGGTAACAAGAAAGCAGGTCCTCCAGATGATAGGGTCCGTCCCCTTCCTGCAGGTAACTGTCAGTCAGGGGGGTTGTGAGGTATGATAATTCCATCTGTGCCCTTGCGACTGTCAGCTGCATTGTTCTGCTCAGTGTGCTATGGATTGTGGAAAACAACCAGGACGGATGATTTTATGTAATTGCTCTGACAGAGACTGATGACTACAGTAACAACAGTCAGTTAGAGTTAAGGAGCGGCCTCAGCATATGGTCTACATTGGATGTGGGAGAAGGGTGGGGGGAAAGGAAGGAGAACAGTTTATAATTTTACAGATTGCTTTATGTTTTCTGATGGCTGGGTTTTCTTTTCCTTCACTTGATTTGGAAAATATCACCAACAGAACCATGAAGGAATCTAAATATTGCTACAGAGAAAGGAATTCAAAGAGCATATTTAACTTCTATTAAGATAAGCCATGAAATGATTAGTGTCTGTAAGACCGATAATTATTCATTGCCACACCACTTACTGTTCTGTGTATTGGGGTTTGTTTTCAAGTCGGTGTGTTCAGTGATCACCTTTGTGAAATGCTGGCTGGGCACTGCTTCTCTTATGAGACCGGAATCAGAAATAGTCAGTGGCTCCAAGTCTAAGCAACATGACTTTTCACCCAGCGAAAATACATTAGCAAATGATGCAACTCAAAGATCTTTCCTAAAACACTGGATGTTTTGAAGTCAATATAATTCACCTTAATGAGAGAAATAGTGAAAGTACATAAATAAATTGCACACACATACACACCTGTCTTAAATTTGAAAGGACTCTGGCTTTGTATGTAGAAGCACAAAGTAATAGATTTTATTCTAGTTGGGCGTTTAAATTTTATACTATTCTTATTGTTAATTTTTCTTACATTATCTCAAGAAGTGGCCCATGAGATTATATGTAGAGAAATGGACTAGAAAGCTCCTTCAAGGATAACTGAATGATAGTGATTTTTAAAAAACAAGTGTTAATGTTCTTGATAAAATAATTAAATACCAGATAAATAGAAAAGTCTCAGGAATAAAAATTAGAGTAATAATTTAACACTGTGAATAGTGAGCCAGAAAGAGTACTTCTGAAGGACATTAATTACTTACATGTGTGCGAGCTATTGTGGGGCACACAATGGTGGATCCATTTGCCAGCATGGTCTTGGTGCCCAGTATTGCTCATTACTTTGTAAACCTCTTCCATGATACTTGAGATTGGTGCTATTTTCAACCTCCTTCTGTTTGATATCAATTAGGGTTAAACAAAACAATTTTCAACAAATTTCTACCTAAGCTAGAAGTACTGGGCTAACATGTTTCTGCTGTTTGGTGTTATGAAGAGTCTGAGAATTAGCAAGAGGGTTAGATGCATTGCTTTAATTTCCGAACTAAGAAGAGCGGTAAGAGAGCTGCTCATAGCACTCAGCTTCAGAAGTTATTTTGACGCACTAAGAGATCTGAGTCTCGGGAACTCTCGCGGTATCAAGAGCCTTCCTCTTAGTGATTTGGGTCGTGACCCGCTGATGAAGAAATCTAAGTCTTATTACTAGCTGACGTTCCCACTGTTGCAAGCCATCCATACTAAACAAAATTCTCTACTGGGAAAACTGGAAATTATTCAGGAACACTGTGGAAATTGGTTTTAAATAGCACAGTGGCTTCAGATTTTTTAGTTTCTAAAAATCGTTATTCTCAAATATGCTTGCCATGTATCAAACATGTCCCTGCTCCAAATAGCTGTTTACACCTTTTGTTGAATACACAAGTTGGTCGTAATTAATTCAGATTAAATGTATTCCCTTGCAACTCTAAATATTTTTTTAGTTGTAAAATAACGGTTTTGTTATCTAATGGAAATTCACTAAATAAAAGACAAACTAAATGTACTCATATTATGGACTGGCTGAATTTAAAATTGGACATTTTGTTGTGGTATTAAAGCAAATTGTACAAAACAATCTTAAAGTTAACACTTTGGAAAGTATATCTAAAATTTTATCATAGTTCATTTTTCATTTTCTGAATTCTTACAACTGGACAAAAACCAGAATTATGTTACTTGTCCCATCTATTTGAACCTCACCTGAAGAGAGTAATTACCTATATAAGTTTATAGAACATGGTTAAGAATTTAAGTCATTCTGTAATTCTTTCAATTCTGTCTTTGTTTTATAATTTCTTCACTTTCAAAACTATTGTTTGCACTTTTGTTTTTGTATACAATATGTCATTGCGACATATTCTTCTAAGAGTTTTTACACATTTTTTTCATTTGTATTTAGGCCTTATTTTTAATTAACTTTGTCTATGGTATAACTTAAGAGATGAATTTCACCGTTTTGTAACTAAATACCCATTTTCCCAATACCATTTGCTAATAAGCTTGTCTTTAGCCCTACTAAATGATCTTGGCCCTTCTAGAACATCAGGAGAGCAGACACATGAGTGTTTAAACATAAGCCCTCAATCCCATTCATTTATAGACTTGTCTTCACACTCTCATTGCACAACTGGTCTGAGAATTTCATACATACCCACCATTCTTGTTCAACTTTTGTGCATTTTAATCCATGTGCAAACTTCATGGCTTTAATCGATAATGTGTAATATTTCTTAAAAGTCTCTGGACTAAGACCTTGAGCAGGATGCCATGGGATTGTCATTATATTTCTTGTGGTATTGACTCAGTTGGCTTCAGCTGCTACCAAGCTGACGTGAAATACTTCCAAAGCTCCACTCGTGGGTCTAATTTCCAAGGGGGAACTCCAGGCTGTCTGCATATGCCCTCT
>PVIU01026315.1:0-22218 GCA_004026605.1 Ondatra zibethicus | reverse complement strand
CTAGCTAAGAAACCTCTCAATACATGAGCTTGTGAAGGTCATTTAAAACTCAAAGCAGAAAAAAAGCAAGTTAGCTGTTGTGACTATTAGGCAAAGCAAGGGTCTCCAGTCTCCTACTAGAAATACTGCATTTATTTTTTTTAATATTTATTTATTATGTATACAATATTCTGTCTGTGTGTGTGTCTGCAGGCCAGAAGAGGGCACCAGACCTCATACAGATGGTTGTGAGTGACCATGTGGTTACTGGCAATTGAACTCAGGACCTTTGGAAGAGCAGGCAATGCTCTTAACCGCTGAGCCATCTCTCCATCCCCGAAATACTGCATTTCAAAGGAAGACTTTTGAGAAAGCTTAGTAGTTTTACATTACAAATGAAAAGAGACAATTGTTCTTTTACTTATAGTATTGTGATTTTTGAATTCTGACAAACAGTTATTTAGGAAAAAAAATCTCAGCAGCTGGGCTACAAAGCTACAGCCTTAAGTAATCTCTAGAAGGATTTATTCAGCAAGAATACAAATGAGTTTGGTATATGTAAATCTTCTCGTCATATTAGTTCTTAATAGAGAAAACTATATATTAAATCATCATGAAGTATGAATTCTTGATTAAAGCAAATATATTTGAGATTCATATTTTCTATTTTTTAATTTCACTGATGTTGGGAAGTGTCACACCAGCTGTAGGGAGCCTGGTATGCCATGAATGAGTGTGTAAAGAACAGATGAAATTCTGAATGTTTATTATGGATATGGACACAAACATGTTAAAGACCAGTGCCACAGACTCATGGAAATTTGACAAAGTCTTCCCTCTGGATAAAGAAGGCTAAGAAGGATGGTAAAGGCACCCTTTTCTCAGAATGTGAATATTAAAAATGTGTACAATATAAGAAATTGCAAATTTCTCCTCCCAGATATTTACAACTTGAGATTGCCAATACAGAAACATCCTACTGAGATTATGCCTGTGTTTTATATAATAAACATACCAAGATTCAGGTTGTGTGATAGTGTGTTCAGCTCCATCAGAGTGCTCACAGCCAAACTGACCAAAATTTTCTTTCTATGCATCTGTCCTATTTTTCATTCTCTCATTGTCCTTATCCAGGTTAAAGCCTCAAGTTGTTCAGGATATGGCAAGCAATATTCAAATCAATGTAGCACTGGCAATCATTATTTTAAACTCTTTTGACTTAAATTTATATAACAGATATGTTTTGTATTTTAACTCAATACATATGCCTACATGCAACTCATACATTTATTTTCAGTATATGTGTATATGTGTATACATGTACAGACATGTATACATACATATACATGAATCAAAATATCCAGAAAGCAAAATGTTCTTTTGTTACTTGTCACATGTTTTTGTATTTTATATTCTGATTCACTCTATTTTTAAGAATTTTCAAAGTCATAATATAAGAATATATTTTATAAATTCCAAATTAAACTCAAATCAGATCTCTGAAGGATAGTGTTATAATAAAATGCTTTGATGCCATACTACAGGAACCTGTTTTCTTGTTCTTTGTTACTAAGTCATAAAGACTACAACTTTTGTCATTCCTACTAAGCATCCTGATTACAGATCAATGGTGCCTTCCTATTCTTAGCTTAAGT
Source organism: Ondatra zibethicus (assembly GCA_004026605.1). Lineage (NCBI taxonomy): Eukaryota > Metazoa > Chordata > Mammalia > Rodentia > Cricetidae > Ondatra > Ondatra zibethicus. The sequence goes on along the minus strand of PVIU01026315.1, from coordinate 20,584 downwards.
ACTTCAGTTATAGCAAGAGAAAAAGAGGAAAAACAAAATACAGAGAAAATTATTTGGTACAATGCTAGTTGTCACAGGTTTTTTTCCTCCAAGATTCATTTAACTTAAGATTTTCCTGACAGCCCAAAGTTTGGATAGGCCAATTTTTAATACTTGTTCATTTCCTACTAATGAACAATTGGATTTTTCCAATTTGTGACTTTTCTCAATAATGCTGCTGTGCATATTGCTATAAGGCCTCACTGTGAAGATATATTTCTTCATCTTTTGTGTAACTACCTAGGATGACAATAACTTAATTACACTCTATACACAATATTTGAAGAAACAAACTGATTGTGATAGTGACTGTATCACTGCTCATGCCCCTAGATTGCTTGATTACATAACTTGATTAAGGGTGATGAGTGAATATTGGACAGACAGAAAAGCTAAGGTCAGGTGGACTGTGCACATACTTATGGAGCCAAGAGGACTACCTTCCAGCCTGGAAGTTCAGTGTGTTTAACATGTATGACATGGAGAGGAAGAGTTAGCTAGTTTAAATAGGCAGTCTCTGTAAGTGAAAAATTTTAGACTGTGAAAATCGCAGAGGAGAGAGCTGCTATTGCTTGCTTTTGCATACACATCAGCATTTGCATTTGGGCCAGAGGAAGGGGTTAGCATCCTTCTGAGCATCACTCCATGGGGGAAGGCTTTGACAAAATACCATGGATTTTAGCCACTGGTGCATGACAATGCCATGCCCATGTCAACAATACACATTCACTAGGGACTGCATTTGCTCTTTATATATTCAGGCATTCTTCAGCTCCCCACATTTCCCACTGGAAATTAATGAAGGCTCTAATTGTTACTTGTCTTGACTAAAACTTGGAATTTCTGGTTTTTGAATTTTCCATAATTCTAATTTTGTATAGGATAATCTCACTAAGAATTTATATTAATTTTATATTATTTGAGAAACTGAGCTAATTACTTGAGAAACTAATTAAGCATGTGCTACTATAGTTTTCATTTTTAAGTAATTGTTAGACTCATATCAGACAGTATAGTACCAGCATAGTAATTCCCTTAATGACAGTTCACTTTAATAAATCATCCTTCTAAATCTCTCTCCCCATATGTGAAAATGTCTGTGATGCCTAAAGAAAGACAGAGTTAAGTACCCTTGATTTGTACACTGCAGCACTATATTTTAAATATTTTTACAGGTATAAAACTGAATGCATATTTTTTTCTTTCTGAGACTGTAAATCTTCCAAGAGCTTGAGAAATGTAATATCAAGACTATGTTTATTTTCAGAAATTAAACAAAACTATAATAAAAGCAGGAAGAAAAATATACAAATTGTCAAATAATTCTGTTTTCTGATGAAAACTACCTTTTATACTGTAAAATTTGGGTACTATAGGAAATTATATTGGAGAAAATTAAGAACAAAGATGATGCTTAATCTTAAATGCTGCGAAAGGAACAAAATATGAAATGAATTTTCATGGTATTCATGTATATGCATGCATACAATTTATTTTGCTTAGGTCCACTTAATTTTCTTGCTTCCTTATAAATTTGAAAAGTGTTTAGCAAAATCTCCTACTGAAAATTCTTCTGCTTTTCTGGACTGGAAAGATGTTTTGGAGATTAAGAGCACTGGCTGTTCTCCATTAGGATTCAGGTAGTGTTCGCAGAACCCACATGATAACTCAGATCATCTGTAACTCCAGTTCCAGGGCATCCAATACCATCTTCTGGCCTCCGTGAGTACCAGGAAATCACATGGTGCACATACATAAATGCAGACAAAAAACTCATACATGTAAAATAAATATTAAAAAAATAAAAAGTTGTCACCAGTGCCAATGTGTTCCAGGCTATTTTTCAATTTCTCTTCTATCAGGTTCAGTTTATTTGGTTTTATGTTTACGTGTTTGATTCACTTGGATTTGGGTTTTAGGCAGTGTGAGAGATTTGATCTATTTGCATTCTTCTACATGCTGACATCCAGTTAGAGTAGTACCATTTGTTGAAGATGCTTTATTTTATCCATCATATATTTCTGCTCATTTATTAAAAATCGGTGTCCATAGATGTGTGGATTTATGTCTGGGTCTTTAATTAGATTCTGTTGATCATTGTGTCTGCTTTTATGCCAATATTATGTAGTTTTTGTTACCACAGCTCTGCATTACAGCTAGAAATTGGGGATAAGGATACTTCTAGTAGATATTTTATTGTATAGGGATGTTTTAGTTATCTTGGAGTTTTTGTTTTTCCATATGAGGTTGAAGATTGCTCTTTCATTGTCTATAAACAACTGGGTAAGAATTTTGATGGGGATCCAGGCCATGGTAGTGCATGCCTTTAATCCCAGCACTTGGGAGGGAGAGACAGGCAGATCACTGTGAGTTCAAGACCAGCCTGGTTTACAAGAGCTATAAAGAAACCCTGTCTCAAAAAACCATAATAATAACAACAATAATAATTTTGATGGAGATAACATTGAGTCTTTAGGTTGCTTTTAGAATGATGGTAATTTTAACTATGCTGATTCTGCCATCTTCTAATATCTTCTACAATTTATTTTTTTCAAAAACTTAAAGATTTTATCATACAGGTCTTTAACTTCTTAGGTTAGAGTTACCTCCAGATATGTTATATTATTTGTGGCTATTGTGAAAGATATTTTCTTGACTTCTTTCTTAACCTGGTTATCCTTTTTATAGAAGAGGGCTACTGATTTTTTATTTAGGTGATGTTATATCTAAACATTTCAGTGAATGTGGTTATCAGCTATAGGACTTCTATGGTAGAGATTTGGGGTTTATGTATAGAATTAATTTTCTGCAAATATCAATACTTTTACTTTTTTGATGAGTATCCCTTGATCTACTTCAGCTGAAATACTGCTCTGTTGTTGAAGGCTGTTTATTTGTATCCCGACTGCCCTGGCTTGAAATAATCAAACAGAAACTATATTATTTGCAATACTGTTTGGACAATAGCTTAAGCTCATTTTTAGCTAGCACTTATATCCTAAACTCATCCATTTATATCAATCTGTGTATCATCCCAAGGTTGTGGCCCACTGGCACAGTTTTGGTGGGCTCTAGCAGAGGTTTCTGTCTCCAGTGGCAGCTACAGGGCTTCTCCTTGACTCTGCCTTCTTTCTTCCCAACATTCAGCTTAGTTTTCCTACCTAGCTCTATTCTGCTAAACCACTGGCCAAAACAGCTTTATTCATAAACAAATAAAAGCAACACATATACAGAAAGACTTCTCACACCATTTCCTCTTTTCTGTCTAAATGAAAAGGAAGGTTTTAATAATAACAGAGCAAGATTACATACAACAAAACAGTTATCAAGCAAGAATCATAGTTACAAAATTTAGTCCAGTTACATTTGGCAAATTAAGGATAATAATCTATCATCTATCCTATCTTTGTGTGTATAAAGTTTGATATCTAATCTATCTTTTAAAATTATCATTATCTTTCTTAAACTCTATCAAAGACTCCAGAAGGTTATAATATTACTGTTGTGCCCAGATCAAAACCCCCAGAGGGAGACCACCAAAAACCAGAGCAGACCAGACTGCAAAATGCAAGGTTAACTCCTTTATTGTACAGGTTAGCCAGCAACTTCTCCTATACCCTGAAACTGCAAGGTAGTAAGGTAGAGAGTGAAGTTAAAAGTTACCTCTGTGGAGTTAGTTTCTTTAAAGGTGAAACTACAAGGAGGCTTTTCAGAGCTGCTTTGGCATGGGTATAAGTTCTTTTGCTCTTTCCCATAGCTTGTTCTTTGTTTTTCTTTATCACCAGGTGGCTGGCTGAGTGTTCTTGTGCTTTGGAATTTCTTGGGTGGAAGTGCGAAGGAAAGCATTATCTTTTTGTGAAGCTAGCCTGTGTTTCTAATTTTAAAACCTTCTTCTAGGAAATTCTCATCCCTTTCAGAATAAGGGGTGAGGGTCTCACAATTACCTAAGTAAACAAGAGTGCATTGTAAGCAACTTCCCAAACTCTAGAACTGGCAGATACATCTCACTGCCTGGACAGTCACCCAAAGTTCTTCTGTAAAATTGGCATTTCCAATCATCAGCCCACATGCGCATAGCATCCAGCAGACTTTTCCATGAAGCAGGAAATTTGAAGATATGTTCTGCCTTGTAATGGCAAAGTCCATCAGTTGCATTCTTCTGTGTCCTGCAGAATTTCTGGCAGACTGTTTCATGGAGCTGGAATGCCAAAGGATAGTCTCACCTATAAGGAAGTTCAACAGTCATTTTTGTGTATGTCCTGCATATATAGTTCATATAGCATAGCATCAAGCAGTCCAGGCAAGAGCAGTTTCTTGTGCAAATGACTAACCAACTCTATAAGGAGCCTCTTCGATGCACACCAACCTCTTGAAGAAGATTGGTGCTGCCAGGAGCGGATATGTCTCATTGTCAACAAAAACCTAAGTTCTTAAAACAATTTAAGTGCTATATTCCATAGGTCTTTAAAAGGTTTGAAAATTATCTTTCTAACTGAAATATATCTCTATGTATCTAGAAAACCTAACTAACATGACTAAAACTTGACTATTATTGATGACTATCTATTAACCTGCATTTCTTAATTATACATTTTTAAATGAGCTGCACAATCAATACCTTAATCAAGAGCAGAAATACACATATAACAAAATTGACTTAAAATTTGTATCAATAGACCAAGATCCATACCAATGTAAAATATTCATCTCTATAGCATATACCTCTTTAAATGTAAACAAACATTTATAAACAAAAATCTACTTAAAACCTGGGAAAGTTTGGGAAATAATTCTAGATACAAAAGAACAGAGTTAAGCATGGCTTCTTGGTAGCATCATTTTCTTGAGTGGGCTCTGTTTGATAAAGGCAAATACATCTCATTTAAGAGAGTCTCCCTGACTCAGCTTTATTTGCAAAACCGTTGTAGCTCTTTTAAGAGGCCCCACCACCAAACACTTAAATGGTATTTATGAATAGCCAAATGCATGCTTTGGCTATTTAGTGGTGTCAGGGACCTTGAAACTCCATAGAGTTGTGGCAATAAACATGGACCCCACTAGGACCTCTGCCAAGAACTAGACTCTTAGAAAGTGAAGGAATGGGGTAGATCCAGCTGTCAAATCTATGGATTTAATCCTAGCCATATTGTTTAAAGACTCATGTGGAGAGGAAAAGAGAGATATACAGTAAAGATGGATTCAGATAAAAAAAACTTCTAAACATTTTAGAGTGTGCTTAAAAATATATTTAGACTTGAGAGAGAAAAGAAAAAGAATAAAGTCCTAGAGAGAGAGAGAGAGTTAGTTGTTGGGTGTGGTGGAACACAACATTAATCCCAGCACTTGAGAGGCAGAGGAAGAGGCAGGCAGATTTCTTTGAGTTCAAGGACAGCACTGTCTATAGAGTCAGTTCCAGGACAAATAAAAATGCACATAGAAACCCTGTCTCAAAAAATCAAAAACTAAAATTAAAAATAAAAGAAATAGAGTTTAAAATAACATCACATAAAGATGGAAAATACACAGAGAATCTGAATACTGTATGTTATTGTGTTGTCTTTGAATTGTTTGATGGCTGAGGAAGAAGCAGAAGCTGCTAAAAGACATTTGATTATAAATGCTGCTAGATTAATTCAACATATATATTTTGAAAATGCCTTGACTTCAAAATTTAAGTCAAAATATATGTTGCTTTGGAGAAGAGGTTTTATTTTTGTGTCCAAAGGAAATGAGAGGCTTTGGATTCATTCTGGGTTAAGAAAAATCAGGTTTGATAAATGAAGACCCCTGAAAAACCTTCAATAGGAACAGATAGTCCAGATGATCCAACATTTTAGACTACATCTGTTGGAATTTCTTCTGGGTTCTTGCAGTTTGTTTATATGGAGAATTCCATTAACATATTTTTATATGTTTAACCATCACTGCATCTCTGAAATGAAGCACAGTTGATCATGGTGAATAATATTTTTGATGCATTCTTAGATTCAGTTTTCATATATTTTATTGAATAATTTTACATCAATGTTCATGAGATAAATTGGTTTGTACTTCTCTTTTTTGAATCTTTGTGTGTTTGAGGTATTAGGATGACTTGGGCTTCATAAAATTAATTTGGGAATATTCCTTCTATTTCTATTTTGTGGAATAATTTGAAGAGTACTGATATTAGCTCTTCTTTGAGAATCTGGTATAATTCTCTGCTAATACCATCTGACCCTGGGCTCTTTGTGGTTGGGAAACATTTAATGACTGCTTCTATTTCCTTAGGGTTTATATGTCTATTTATATTCTTTATTTTGAGAGCAGAAAATATGTTTAATAACCGCATTTTTCTCAACATCTATGAAGATATTTCATACTTCAAGGATATTTAGTACAGGTGAAATAATAAATAATAGATATAGAATTTTCCCAGAACAGATTGTTGTCTCTCACTTCTTTATTATTATTGTTGTTGTTGTTGTTCTTGTTTTTATTGAGCTCTCCATTTTTCTCTGATCCCATTCCTACATCTCCCCTCCACTTCAACTCTATCCCAAGGTCCTCATGCTCCCAATATACTCAGGAGTTCTTGTCTTTTTCTACTTCCCATGTAGATTAGATCTATGTATGTCTCTCTTAGGGTTCTCATTTTGTCTAGGTTCTCTGGGATTTTGATTTGTGTGCCTATTTATATACTTCATTTGATCTTATCTTTGTAAGCAGTATCTATCAAGAAAATTGTCCATTTCCTTTAGACTTTCCAATTTTATGGAGTACAGGTTTATGAAGTATGACCTGATGATTCTCTGGGTTTCCTCAGTGTCTATTGTTATAGCATCTTTTACATTTCTGACTTTGTTAATTTGGATATTCTCTCTCTGCCTGTTAAGTTAGATTGGATATGTTTTTGTCTATCTTGTTGATTTTCTCAAAGAAGAACTCTTGAGTTTATTGATTCTTTATATTGTTCCCCTTTTTTCTATTCTGTTAATTTCAATTCTCAGTGAGATTATTTCCTGCCATATATCCATCTATTTATCTTGGGTGTGTTTGCTTATTTTTTTCTAGACCTTTAGGGTGTGCTATTATGTTGCTTGTATGTGATCTCTCCAATATATTTATGAAGTTACTTAATATATGAACTTTCCCCAGCAGCATTTTCATTGTGTCCTAAAAGGATGGGAATGTTGTGCATTCATTTTCCTTGAATTTTAGGAAGACTTTTGTTTCTTTCCTTCTTTCTGCCTTGACCCAGTAGTCATGCAGTAGACTGTTTTTAAGTTTACATGAATTTAGTCATTTTCTGTCGTTATTGAAATTCAGCATTAATCTGTGGTGGTCTGATAAAATGAAAGGGTAATTTCAATATTTTTTGATCATTGAAACTTCCTTTGTAACCAATTATATAGTCAATTTTGGAAAAGTTCTTTGCAAAGTGCTGAGAAAAATGTATATTCTTTTATGTTTAGGTGAAATGTTCTGTATATATCTGTTAGGTTCATTGGGTTCATCAATTTTTTATCTTTATTATTTTTCTGTTTTTCATCTGGATTATCTGTACATTTCAGTGCAAGGATTGAGATTGATAACAAATGGAAATAAATGAATAATAAAGATTCTGTAAGGCAGAACATGCAGTCAATAGGACATAACAGCAGCCTACCGTTGTGGAATCATCTTTATGTATGCTGGAAAGATATGTTATAGTCATTGGTTTAATAATGAGCTAACTGGTCAATAGTTAGGAAGGAAGAGGTTAATCAGGACTTCTGGACAGGGAGAGAGCTCTGGGATGAAGAAGGGTAGAGTTGACTGGAGATGGGGGAAGAAACAAGATGAACATGCTATACCGAGGAAAGGTAACAAGCCAAGTGGTAGAATGTATATAAGAAATAACAGTTAATTTAAGCTGTAAGAGCTAACTAGTAACAAGTCTAAGCTAATGGCTGAGCATTCATAGTTAATAATAAATCACTATGTGGTTATTTGGGAGCTGGCAGACAGGACAGAAAAGTCTACCTATAGCCTAGAGAATGGGAAAATAACTTTATCAACTCCATATTTGACAGAGAGCTATGAAACAAAATATATAAAGAACTCAAAGAAACTAGAAATAGACAAACAAAATAACCAAATAAAACATGGGTGACAAATCTAAAGGGAGAATTCTCAAGAGAAGAATTTCAAATGGCCAAGAAACACTTGCATAAATGTTCTACAACTTTAGCCATAAGGAAAATGCAAGAAAAATTACTACGGAATTCTATTTTAAGCCTCAGATAATGGCTAAGATCAAAAACACAAGTAACAAATCATGCAGGAGAGGATGTAGAGCAAGTGGAACACTCTTCCATTGCTGGTGGGAGTTCAAACTTATAGAGCCAATTTGAGAATAAGTATAGTGGTTTTTCAGAAAATCAGGAATCAACCTACCTCAAAACACAGGTGTACAACTCCTGGACATATACTCAAAAATGAGCCATCCTACTAGAAGGGTACTTTCTCATCTATGTACATAGCAGGCTTTTTTCACAATAGGCAGAAACCGGAAACAACTTAGATGTCCATCAACTCAAAAATGGATAAAGAAAATGTGGGACATTTACACAATTGAGTATGAATTATCTGTTAAAATTAATAATATCATGAAAATTGCAGGCAAATGCATGGAACTAGAAAAACACCATCTTGAGTGAGGTAACTCAGACCCAGTAAGACAAGCATGTATGTACTCATTTATAAGTAAATTGTAAAGTAAAGGATAATCATGCTGAAGACCCAGAGAAGCTAAGTAACAAGGACACATCAAGGGCAAACACATTGATCTCTATTGGAAAGGGAAATAGAATAAATTTTTCAGGTGGACTAGGAGCAGGTAGCAATGTTAACAGGAGGGAACAGTTTGGGCCAATGGAGGGAGAAAATATTGGGAAAGTCAACTGGAACTTGTTGGGGACATTTCTGGGGTAAGGTAAAAGTCTAGTACAATGGAAACTCCCAGGAATCTATGAGGATTACCCTAGCAAAGATTTCTAATAATGAAGGATATGGAGCCTGAACCAGTCATCTTCTATAACCAGACAAGTTTTCCAGTGGAGTGACTGGGTTACTAAACCAGCCACAAATCTTTGATCTACAATTTTTCCTGACTGCAAAATGTGCTGTGATAAAGAAAGCACAGAAATTGTGGAAATGTCCAATCAATGATTGGTCGAACTTGAGACCCTTGTCAAGAGAGAGAGTAAATGCCTGACACTGCCTCGAGGGCCAGAAACCAAAAACCGGATAACCTAGAAACTTAGAATAGAAAGAAACACAGCCTGAAAAAAAATCAATGAAATGATTCCAAATTTTTTTTTACTATACATATGGACCAGATCCTAGCATAATTGTCATCAGACAAGTTTCAAGCAACTACTAGCCAGGGCTCATAGGGGTTCACAGTGACTGAAGCAGCAATCATGGAGCTGTATGGGTCGGACCTAGGTCCTCTGTGTATATATTCCATTTGTGTAGTTTGCTGTTCTTGTTGGATTCCTAAAAGTGGTAATAGAATCTGTTTGTCTTTTGAAATCCTTTCCCTTCTACTGAGTTGCCTTATCCAGTGTTACTATGAGAAGCAATGCCTAGACTTATTCCAACTTGATATGCCTTGATTTGTTTTTATCCCTGGGAAGCCAGGTCTTTTCTGATGAGAAATGGAAGAGAAGTGATTCTGGGGTAGGAGTGATGTAGAGGGAGGAAATGGAAGAATCAGAGTGAAGAGTAACTGAGGTCAGGATGGAATTTCTGAGAGAAAAATGAAATTTTTAATAGGAAAAACATTAAAATTCCTCCGCATGTCTTCTCCTTTAAATAATACATGTACTATTTGTCTCTACTAATGACAAATCCTTTCTCCATAAACAAAGCAATGATGACTGACCAGTAAAATGATCTTACTTCACTCTATCTTTATGAGTTAATTGGAATTACCAGTAGGAACATGGATAATGCTGGTATTATCAAAAATCCATTATAATAGGGGAGCTAAATCATGAAAACTATGTCTCAGATGATTCCCTGCCTATCTTGAGCTTAAGCACCACCAGTATTTATTCTCTCATTACATAACCCTGAGAAGGGGCCTCAAGATTTTTGTAACCTTTTGAGCCTCTTGATTTTTGTACATTTCATTAACTTCTTGAACTGGCTACACTAGCTTTCTTAATCTTGTAATTCTTGGGAATCTCCTTCCTACCTTGAAGAGAAAATGTTTCAGTTTAGAATAAATACCTTTACAACAGAGAATAAAGAAGAAGTTTTAATGTTTTTCTTCTGTCCTACTTAAATTTTTATAGCTGTAATAAACACCATTACTAAAATGAACTTAGGGAGAAAGGAGTTTGTTTTATCTCATAGTTTATAGTCCATCATGGAAGAAATGCAGAGCAGAACTCAAGAGTGTGTCCACCAGGGAGGTACTGAAGCATAGGCTGTGGAGGAACACTGCTTATTAGCTTACTCAACTTCTTTTCTTATATATCCCATGACTACCTGCACAGAGGTGGTACTAACCACAGTAGACAGAGTGCTCCCACATCAATCATTAAACAAGAAAATGTGTTATAAAATTGTTGAAGGGCCAGTCTAATAGAGGCATTTTCTAAAATGAAATTTCTGTTTCTTACGTGACCCTGGTTTTACATCAAGTAGGCAAAAACTAACCATCATAAGTGACTTCTTTTCTATTTGACATACAAATACATAACATTAAATCATAATTTCACCTTCTTGTTTTCCCAAATATCTCATGTTAATATTAATATCACAATATAAAGCACATTATAACTTTAAAATTCCCATGATCTTTAAATATTTCAACATTTACATATCAATATTAATCAAGTACCACTTGCCATCATCACAGCCAGTAATTTCTGTTATCATTTAGGTAGAATGTTCTTTCCTCCAAAGGATTTTCTGGGTCAAAATGACTGTCAAAAATATGAACTTTTGAACTAAGAGAAATTGAAAAAAAAAGTGTTATTCAAAAAGCAAAACAAAAAAGATAAGTAAAAACCTAAAGTCATATGATTGGTTTGGAAAATGAGACAAACATTTATTATGTAATAATTGTGAATCAGTGTCACTTCCATTCATGAGAGAACTCACATTATAAATGGTCTAAAAATAATAATTTCTAAATATCCTAAAGTTGCAACTAACTACTAATTCTAATAAGTACTTCCCATAAGTCATTTTCAAGTATATAATTATTACTAGAGACATGTAAGAAGATAATTTTCTTTCCTTTTTCCAAGGATTACAATGCAAAGTTGGAATCACCTTTGATATTAATATAATTAGCTAACTTTTTGACATAAATCACTTCAGATAGTTACATTTAAATTTTTCTTTTATGAAAAGCAAACAGAAAACAAGAAATTATTTGCAATCCAAGCATTAAGCTAACAAATCACAACTCAAGTAAGCATTGTTTTATATTTTCATGACACATCAAATAAAATAATAAATATCATAGAGACAATATGTAAAACAATCCTTTGAAAATCTGGAAACTAATATAGCAAAATGTGCATATGTAGGGACAGTTTAAAAACTGAAGAGACAGATTTAAATCCCTAAGTAGATCATAAAGAAGAATTGCCCATAACCATGTCATTGTAGCAGCAGGTGACTTCAGAGGATCAGCCCACCAGCATTCAAGGCACTGATGGGTGGTGAATCTTGGATAGGCAAGGCCCTGAGGGCTTAGGTCCCAGAATGTCTCACACTAATGCTGTGCCTTTATATGTTTTGGGGTAACATTTTTCTCTGGTATCTGGCATGGTGTGAATGGGTGTGGGGAAATCCCTACTGCCTCTAATGTATTGTGATTATTTCATGAAAATATCCCATTCTACTTCGCATTTATACCTGTTGATTATTATGAAGATGATTTTCTCCTATGTTATATGGTTAAATAAAGCAATGGTTTTATATATTAATATTCTTAGCTTAAATAGAATTTTGATTATTGATGGGTTTTAATAAATATAGTGAGGGATTATGATAGAGGTTAGTTTAGTGGGAAAACAACTGTAGATAAAAGCAAGATATGTTGTTGCCCCATTTCTGATAAATCAGAGGATAGAAAATAAAAACAAAGAAATATCATAAAACATAATAAAGTAAGTTTCTATTGATGATTCATGTAGACTGTGTCTTAGGTTAATGACTAAGAAAAACAACTGAACCCCAGAAGCCCATCAATTTCAAGTTCCTTTAATTTTAATGTTGAGAGATGTATCCACAAATTTTGGTGTGTATCATAGCTAAAAAAAAAATAAAAGCCTTAAATATTACTTGAGATTAGGTTAAGATGTTTTTGTTTATGATTTTGAGGTAAAATATTTTGAAAAAGGGATTAAAGGCCAATTTGTACTAGCTTAATGAGAGACTCATTAAGGTCAAGAAATAAAAAATGATAATCTGGTTTTTGCTGTCTGATGTACTGTTCTTGTTAATATGTGTTGATGATCAAGAGTGATGATAATTCTGTCTACCCATTTCTGCACTGAGCGTCCTGATATAAAAAATGCAGTTGATAAGTGGTATGCATCCTGAGAGTTTAAAGTACAAATGACTGATTATTTTTTAATTTATTTTCTAAGACTTTTTATAAGATTACCTTCTGAGATAAGGAATAAAAATGATTGGTTCTTTCTTTGTAACTGCAAGATGCAGCTTGCTAGCAAATAACAAACAAGCAAACAAAACCCTGGCTGAGAAAACAGTGCTTGCCTACACTCTGTTAATCTATATCAAGTTGCTTGGGTATGAATATATGTGGGTCCTGGGTACAACTTGTTTTCATCTGTAATACATAAAACATTAAGTCATGTAAGGAATATGGAAACATGCTGTATTTTTACTTGTATTTATTGTAATTATTCACTTAAAAATAGACTGTAACTGCATTGTAATTGTCATACTGCTTTAAACATTTTTCTGTGGGTAAATAAGCAGTCAGGAAAAAATAAAGTTAGTTATAAGGAAGACATCAAGAGAGGCAGAAGGGAAATATCAGGGTAGAAAAACGGAACAGAAAAATAGAGTAGAACAAGTAACATTATAAGTATTAAGATGAAAAACTAAGCTTTGACTCTCAGAAAAGTTCTTGTGTGCCTGGTCATCTATCTATTCCAATAGTTCACCTACTCTGAAACTCCACTGCAGTTTTGCTGCCCTTCTGGGGCTTACCATTCATTGGCAACCTAGGTGAGATACTGACATACTGGAGATGTATGTGTGTGTGTTGAAAGCTGCACTGAGGGACATACATGCTTGTACTCTTACATAAATGTACACTCACAGACATAAACACACACACTATACACAAGCAAACATACACAGAAAGAAGTAGGTTCATAGGATTTTATAACGGAGATTTGAATAATTTGAATGCCACACCATCAGTTCTGAATCATATTTGTTTTAACTTAGATCATTTATGCTTGGAAAATACAAATATGTTTCTCAATGGCATGCATAATAAATTGTACTTATTTGAATATGATTATTTTAAAACTATGAAGATACTGAATTATACACAGTGGGAAAACTGAGACAAACTGGATAGTATAGGAGAAAAGGCAGCTACATAGATGCTCAAGGCTAATATACCAGCAGAACTACATTAAAGTAAAACATTATGTCACATCTCAAAGAACATATGTTGGTCAGTTTTTTCTCAACTTGACATAAATTAGAGTTACTTGAGAGAAGAAGCTCTCAATTGAGAAAATGTTTCTATAGGATTGTTCTGTTGGCATGTCTGTGGGGGGCATTTCTTGATTAATGATTGATTTGGGAATGCCAAATCTACTATGGATGAGGGCACCCCTGGGCAGGTGTTCCAGAATTACTCATGAAAGCAGGCTGAGCGAGCCATAAGGAGCAAGGTAGCAAACAGCAGCTTACTATGGCTTCTACATCATTTCCTGCCTCCAAGTTCCTTCCTTGAATTCCAGCCCTGAATTCCTTCAGTGATAGAGTAAAACCTGAAAGCTGTAAAATGAAATAAGCATTTTCCTTCCCAATTTGCTTTGATAATGCCGCTTTATCTAAGCAATAGAAACACTTAGAGAAGAGGACTAAGTCTTCTTCTACTTTGCCAGAACCAATTTGGTGATTAAGACTACTGGTGGCTTTTGTTTCATAATAATGATATCTCCATATTAGTAAACATCACACAATCAACCTATTTTAGAATTTCCTGTTTGTATTCCTTCTTATCTCAAGAATAATCTTGCTTAAAAGCAACCTGCCAAAAACATGGTGGGCATAAATCACTCCAAGAGAACTGTCACTCACTCTGTGAGAATATACTCTCACTACTCTAATAAAACTTACAATTTCAAATTGCCTCACATACAAAATTCTTTCTGGACAATGACAGAAATCTAAAAAATGTAGGCCAAAGTCTATGGATGACTTTCTGTCTTTCTTTCTTAAGACCAATCTGGCATCAGCACAGAGAGAAAAATCATAAATAAAGGCTGTTTGAGAAGAAACTGAGGCATAGAGATCCATAGGGAGGCTAAAGGAAATCTTTGTTTCAAGAAAGTGTGCTGTATGAATATCACTTTCCCCTAAGGATAGTTCAACATTCTTTCAACATAAGGATAACCTAACATAATTTCCAGTATGCAAGAAAAAAACCTTTGGGCATGACTGTTGTTTGAGCAACTTCAAAATATTACAAAGCTGCCTAAAATGTAGTAGTTTTCTATTATAATTAAGGTTTTATCTTACACCATTAGAACCAATTCCTTTTTATACAAAGAGGACTGTTGCCATAACCTAATAGGGAGCAGAGAACAATTAATTGGTTTAATTAATTCTTTACAGATTGAAAATATATTTTTTGTGTTCTGAAATTTTAAGTATTTTATGCAACTGCTAATTATTTCAATAGAATTTAAAATGATGTCCTACAACTCTACCCTTTAAATTGCAACCAATTTATAAAATATATTGAAATTCACAAGGAGAATTTATTACTTTTAGAATGCTTTAAGAAATCTAAGGAATATCAATTTTGCCTCATTAAGTTCTATTCATTAAGTTATCTACTTGGATATCATACAACACAAGAGATCCATAAAAACAGTCTGTATAGGCAGACCACTGCATAAACTCATTCTAAATATTCTTTCTTTATGGAACTTTTCAAACTTGATAATATTTTTGTTTGTCTATTCTTCACAATTAACAAACAAAATCCATGTGATTAAAAATGTCATTTTTACCCCTGCACTTCCAACACCCAGCAAAAATAATACTTGGCATAACACTGAATGTCACATTCTTGTTACACTATCCAGTTTGCTACCAGGTGCTGAGAAAATACTGACTAGAGTAAACTTGTGGCTAACAGATTTATTTAATATACAGTTTAAAGTTTACTGTCCACTGGATTCAAGGAAGACTCTCAAGCAGGATCAGAGGACGAAACATCAATAACCAATTAATAAAATGTCCTGCAAACTGATCTACTAGCCAAAATGATGGGGGAATTTTCTCAATTGAAGTTCCATCTTTCCAGATAACTCAAGCTACTGCCAAATTGACAATAAAATATCCAGTGCAATTGTCATCAATATATGAAGTGCTATGCTACCGCAGCATCCCCTGGCCACCACTGTCCTGAAACTCAAGGAAATATAAATTATTATTCTCCATTTAAGAATATCTGAAGAACGATAGTCTATCTTAACACACATTATGGAAAATTCTTATTCCTGCTTAAATTGAAAAATTATTTAAGAAAAACTAAGGACATAACAAATTGAAGATCTGATTATTATGAATGGGAACATACCTGCATAATGACTTTTATTTTTCTTTAACTCTCAGTTAATTAAGCTAGAGCACTATTTACATCCACATGTGTACAATGGCTATATATTAGGATATATGGTCATGGTCTATTTAAAATATCAATGCCTCCATCTTTGATATATGAGATAGACTCTGTATAAAATAGAATTTAAAACTACTTAGCTGCCAGAAATTAACATTACTTAACATTACTTTCTAACTATCTTCACTCACTTAATCCCCCTACTGTCTCCCAATACCAATGTCTTGCAAATGATCTAATATGTAAGATGGAATTGACACAGTACTTGGAATTTCTTATCTCATTCACCCATTAAACAAAAATTTGGTATTTTTTTTTTACTCCAAAACAAGCACTGTTTTAGAATACCAAAGAAGAAAACAAAGCAACACAAAACCCCTTTCTTCATGAAATTTTCCTTTAAAAGAACCTTGGCAAACCTCCCTTCCCTCCATCCCAAGACTACCCATGTATGTGTGGGTGTGATTTGAACTAGTATTTTTGTTTCATAGCTTATGGCATTTAAGACACTTTGAAAAAAATCTCTAACCCACTTTACTTCAAAAGCACCATAAAGTCATTACTAATGTGGAAATAAGTCCTGTTGGTCTTATACTATCTAATAATTGTATCAGGTCTGTGCAACAACAGCCTGTGTTCTGAAGATGCACATTAGATAGACCTTGTCTCTTGCCTGTGATTGTGGCTATCTGCAGTAGAGCCTGCTGCCTACTATGCACTAGGACTGTTCTCATAATTACACATAAAAATTCAGTAATTGATAATAATCTCATAACGAGACAATATTAAATTCTCAATCTAAAACTTAAAATTCTAGCCAGGTGCATGCCTTTACTCCAAGCACTCAGGAGGCAGAGGCAGGCATATCTAAGTGAGTTCCTGGTCAGTCTCATATGCATAGTGAATTCCAAGTGAACCAGAGCTACATAGTGAGATCCTGTCTCAAGAAAACAAAACAAGCTGGACATGGTGGCACACAATTTGATCCCAGCACTCGGGAGGCCAGTCTAGTTCCAGGACAGGGTCCAAAGCAACACAGAGAAACCCTGTCTCAAAAATCCAGAGGCCAGTTATGTTCAGGTCTGTGGTGTGTGAGCTGTGCCTGGTGTGAGTTTCCTGCTTGACCGAAGTCTCAGGGAGCTGTCAGAGCCTCAGGTGCAGGAGTTCCGAAGCATGGGTTCAGAGGTAGTAGTCTTCCCTAGCCTGGTATGCAGCTTCTGTTGCCTGGCTCCCTTCATACGAGCAGCATAAGCATCCACCCAAGTGAAGGACACAGTACAGAAGCCACAATGAAGGCTCTGTGCCCCTCTGGGAGCTCCACTGCACTATGTGCCTGTCATTTGAGCCTCCTGCTTCTTCCCGTTCTTAAGTTCTTCCAGGTGGTCCTGATAGGTCTGCACCCTTCACAGCTGACACATGCAGTACTGCATGAAGGGTGACCTGGGGCCGAACTAGTGCTTCAGCAGCCTGTCCTGGAATGGCAGCACATTACTGGTAAAGCTGGGGTCTCAGGGCCTGAGGACTGGGCCACCCCAGGGGGATGAGCCTCCCGGAGCCATAAGGGATACCTGCTGCTTCTAAAGGACCTGTTGGTATTTCAGTGAGTAGTCTGAGTGTTAGGATCTCGGGACTGGCCTGTAGAGCAAGCTGGCTGCTCCAGTGTGTCCTCACAGCTTCTGGTCCCCTTTGACTCTCGGCAGCTGAGGGGTGGATGCAGCAGTGGCTTCAGCTTCATGCTTCTCCTGTCAGTATACCCTCAGTTACCTTGGGCGGATCTTCACTTGGGTGCTCCTGGTGCTTGAGCTTCTACCCTGGTGCCACAGGAGCCTTGGCCTGAAGGCTAGCTGCCTGTTTTGTGCGCTGGTGCTATTGGAGGACAAGGATTGAGCTGCACAATTGGGGTGCTACTAAGCTGTGGGAGAAGGTTTGCTTATGTTTTGCCTCAGACTGCCACAATGCCAATACGCTTTCCAGTACGAAATGTACAACCAGTTATGGACCAACCTGCTTTTACCAAAAGGGAATAATCCAGGTTGGATAATGTATATACTCCCCTTTCTTGCTCTCATTGCCCAACCAAAAAAAATCATTTATTAAGGTCAGATTATGGTCTTTGAATATTCATTTTTTAATTTTTATTGCTTTGTAAATAATACCATTCAAAATTTCGACTTCCTCCCCTCCTCCCATTTCCCTCCCGTTAACCCACTCACCCTCCTCCCTCCCCCTCTATTCCTAAGAGAGGGCAGGGTACCCTGCCCTGTGGGAAGTCCAAGGCCCTCCCCTCTCCATCTGGGCCAAGGAAGGTGCGCATCCAAACAGACTAGGATCCCAAAAAGCCAGTACATTCAGTAGAAACAAATCCCAGTGATATTATCATTGGCTTCTCAGCCAACCCCCATTGTCAGCCACATTGAGAGACTCCGGTTTGATCCCATGCTCGTTCAGTCCCAGTACAGCTGGTTTTGGTGAGCTCACATTAGATCAGGCACACCGTCTCAGTGGGTGGACCAACCCCTCGTGGTCCTGACTTCCTTGCTCATCTTCTTCCTCCTTCTACTCTTCAACTGGACCTTGGGAGCTCAGTCCAGTGCTCCAAAGTGGATCTCTGTCTCTATCTCCATGCATCGCTGCATGAAGGTTCTAGGGTGATATTCGAGACATTCATCAGTGTGATTATGGGACAAGGCCAGTTTAGGCACCCTCTCCGCTACTGCCCAAGGACCTAGCTGGAGGCGTCCCCGTGGACACCTGGAATCCCCTTTAGAGCCAAGTCTCTTGCCAACCCTAAAATGGCTCCCTTAATTAAGATATCTTCTTCCCTGCTCCCATATCCGCCCTTCCTCCATCTCAACGAACTCACTCCCCCAAGATGTTCCCTATCCTTCCATTCTCACTTCTCACTCACCCTCTCCCATTTCTCCCACCCCTCCATGCTCCCAACTTCTGCCCAGCGATCTTGTTTGCTTCTAATTTCCAGAGGATCTATATAGGTTTTCCTTTGGGTTGACATTATTTAGCTTCTCTAGGATCGTGAAATACAGGTTCAATGGCCTTTGTTTATGGCTACAGTCCAATAATGAGTGAGTACATACCATATTCATATTTTTGGGTCTGGGTTATCTCAGTCAGGATAGTGTTTTCTATTTCCATCCATTTGCATGCAAAATTCAAGATGTCATTGTTTTTTACCGCTGAGTAGTACTCTAAAGTGTACATGTTCCATACTTTCTTTGTCCATTCTTCCATTGAGGGGCATCCAGGTTCTGGCTATTACAAATATTGCTGCTATGAACATAGTTGAACAAATGCTTTTGCAGTATGATTGGGCATCTCTTGGGTATATTCCCAAGAGTTGTATTGCTGGATCTTTATGTAGGTTGACACCCAATTTCCTGAGAAACCATCACACTGATTTCCAAAGTGGTTGAACCAGTTTGCATTCCCAACAGCAATGGATGAGTGTTCCCCTTACTCCACATCCTCTCCAGCATAGATTATCATTGGTTTTTTTGATTTAAGCCATTCTGACTGGTATAAGTTGGTATCTCAAAATTGTTTTGATTTGCATTTCCCTGATAGCTAAGGAAGTTGAACATGACCTTATGTATCTTTTGGCCATTTGGACTTCTTCTGTTGAAAATTCTCGGTTCAGTTCAGTACCCCATTTTTTAATAGGGTTATGTAGAATTTTAATGTCTAGTTTCTTGAGTTCTTTATGTATTTTGGAGATCAGACCTTTGTCTGATGTGGGGTTGGTGAAGATATTCTCCCATTCAGTAGGATGCCTTTTTGTCTTAATGACAGTTTCCTTTGCTTTACAGAAGCTTCTCAGTTTCAGGAGGTGCCATTTATCATTGTTGCTCTTATTGTCTGTGCCACTGGGGTTATACGTAGGAAGTGGTCTCCTATGCCCATGTGTTGTAGTCTACTTCCCAATTTCTCTTCATTCAGGTTCAGTGTGGTCGGATTTATATTGAGGTCTTTAATCCACTTGGACTTGAGTTTTGTGCATGGTGATAGATATGAATCTATTTTCATTCTCCTACACGTTGACATCCAGTTATGCCAGCACTATTTGTTGAAGATGCTTTCTTTCTTCCATTGTATAATTTTAGCTCCATTGTCAAAAATCAGGTGTTCATAGGTTTGTGGATTAATATGCAGGTCTTCGATTTGATCCCATTGGTCTCTGTTTTTGTGCTAGTACCAAGCTGTTTTCATTACTGTAGCTCTGAAATGGAGTTTGAAGTCAGGGATGGCAATGCCTCCGGAAGTACTTTCATTGTATGGTTGTGGTTGGCTATCCTGGGTTTTTTTGTTTTTCCATATAAAGTTGATTATTGTTCTCTCAAGGCCCGTGAAGAATTTTGTTGTGATTTTGATGGGGATTGCATTGAATCTATAGATTGCCTTTCATAGAATTGCCATTTTTAGTATGTTGATCCTACCAAGCCAAGAGCATGGGAGATCCTTCCATTTTCTGGTATCCCCTTCAATTTATTTCTTCAAAGCCTTAAAGTTCTTGTCAAATAGATCTTTCACTTCCTTGGTTAGTGTTACCTCAAGATACTTTATGCTATTTGTGGCAATCATGAAAGGTGATGTTTCTCTGATTTCCCTCTCTGTTTCTTTATACTTTGTGTATAG
>PVIU01026314.1:0-22223 GCA_004026605.1 Ondatra zibethicus | reverse complement strand
GTCCTAACTTCCTTACTCATCTTCTCCCACCTTCTGCTCTTCAACTGCACCTTGGGAGCTCAATCCATTGCTCTGATGTGAATGTGGGTCTCTGTCTCTATCTCCATCCATCGGATGAAATTTCTATAATGGTGATCAAGATATTCATCAATGTGACTATGGGACAAGGCTAGTTCCAGCACCCTCTCCTCTGCTGCCCGAATACCTAGAGGTTAAGAGCACTGGCTGCTCTTCCAGAGGACCTGAGTTCAATTCCCAGCAACCACATGGTGGCTCACAACCATCTGCAATGAGATTTGGTGCCCTCTTCTGGCCTGCAGGGATACATGTAGGCAGAGCACTGTATACATAATAAATAAATAAAATTAACTTATTAATTTCTATCATCGCTACTAGACTGAATTCTGTCTTGTACTTTGTAATTCTTGTGTTACACAGATGGTAAGGCACTTTGCATTGTATTCGCTTGATACTTTACTGTGGTAAATTAAGTAAGCTTCTTGACTCAGGGAAGAATTTATGACTTAGAGGCCAAATCTGGCTTGTACCTTGTAAAGTTTTACTGAGTCATATCTGTGTTCATGTGTTTGCACGCTGGCCATTGCAATGGCAGAGTTGGGTAGTTCTGATAAAGAAGGCATGTCCACAATTTAGAACATTTGATTTGGGGGTTATGGTTGTTGTTTTTGTTGTTAGAGACAGCATGGCCTTGAACTCCTGATGCTGCTATTTCCTCCTCCCAAATCCTGGGATTATAGATGTCCATGCCTAGCTCTGAAATACTTATTTACTGGCCCTTAAAAAAGATTTTCTAAACTTTGTGTTAGATCATTAGGATTACCCCCCACAGGACTTGGATACTCTGTTTTTCTTCTCATTTCATTTTGAGTGTCTTCTGTTGATGTGTCTCCATGCTTAACTTTTCCATGACTCAGTAGACTTGATCTGTAGTCTACTCCAAGGCCATTGAAGGTTTTTCATTTTTTACTGTGTTTTGCTTCTACTCTTTTTGTTCTACTCTTTCTTATAGCGCATATCTCTCCTGAAATCTCAATTTATTTGTGAATGTTGCCAGTCTTTTCCACGAGAGTATTTAAAATAATGATCATAGCAATTTAAGTTACCCAAGTTACCCTGATAGCCTCAACATTTGGGTCACCTCTGGATTTAGTTCATTTATTTATTTTTTTGCTTGTTTGTTTATTTACTTAGTGGTGCTGGGGATTGAACCTAGTGTCTCATATAAGTACTCTATGGCTTACCTGATTCTCTGGCCCTGAATTTAAATCAATTAATTACTTCATTTATTGACAGGGTTCTTTTCTCTTGCTTATAGTATGCCTTGTAATTTTTGCTTGTTCATGATTTCAATTAGTAGTAGGGCAGTAGAAACTGATGGAAATATGACTTATGCCTGAAAATAGGAATGATTCTTCTTGGAGGGTACTAATGAAATTTTGTAGGTAGTGCTATGAAGTGGTTAGAGTCAGAGTAAGGGCCCTGGCAGCCTTAAAAAGAAACAGTGAAAAGAAGAAAAAGGAGTTCTACTCAGTGTAACCATATTGGGAGAGGAGCAAATTATAGAAGACAGCGGACTACATAATTGCCATCCACCCCTGTGGATCCATCGTCTGTTCCAGTCTCGTTTGCCAGGTGTAGTGACAATTTATCAGACTATTGACTTGTATTCCTGGGAGATCCACTCCCTCTCCAGCAGGCACTATAGCCCCAGTCCTTTTCTATCCCAGCATTAAATTTTTGGGGAAACTCCAGTTCCTTGGGGTCCCCAGTTTCAATGGGCTGATAGTCAAAGGGAGGAGCACAAGTGTCTCTCTTTGCTCTTGCCAGGCTGCTTTCTACAGGTCTTGTGTTACTGTTGTCATAGTTACCTTCATACTACAAATCCCCTACTCTTAGCTGGTATTTCAGTGGGAGCTGGATTGCTTAAGCGTTTCCCTCCTTCGGCTCAAAGAGGGCCTCACCCTCCACTTTCTAGCCCCCCTTCAGTAATAGATTGTTATTCTTTATTTCTCAGTGTACACTAGCCAGGCAGTGATGGGGCTGGAAGACTCCCTGTCCCTGAATGATATGCATGCAGGGGTGTGTCCTCGGTGCTCTTGCTTCCCCTTGAGAAGAAGAGAACCCCTAGTTATCTCAGCTTGGAAGGAGGATTATATTCCTTTACCCCTCTCAGAGCCATCGTTCCTCACCAGCTATGCCCTGGGGGTATTTATAGGGTAATAGGATTGGCTATTCTATCCTCAAAAGCTGTAGAAAAACTTCTGTTCATATGAAAAAATTGTCTGGCCTGGTGATGGTGGTGGTGGTGGTGGCGCACGCCTTTAATCCCAGCACTAGGGAGGCAGAGGCAGGCGGATCTCTATGAGTTTAAGGCCAGCCTGGTCTACAGAGTGAGTTCCAGATCAGCCAGGTCTTAAAAAACAAAAGAAGAAAAGAAAGGGAAAATGAAAAAGTGTCTGGCAGGGTCCTTGTGCTTTTTCCATGGCAGTATGGCAGTGACCACTTAGCTTCTTCAAGCCACCTTTTCTGGTCCCCAGTACTGCTTTTCGTGTTTCCTGTGCATACCTACAGGAGGTTTGTGGGAAACCTGTGTGGTGGTGTGGACTGTCCATGTATATGCTCCAGAATTTTTGTATGTGTTGCTATCTCCAGACCCAGCTTTGTTGTGTGTTAGAACTTCGTTGTGTGTTAGAACACAACTTCGTTGTGTGTTAGAAAACGTAGTTGAAGTCTCCCTAGTTGATGCCTTATGACCCTCCCTCTTTCGGGTTCAGGCTAGCTGGTTGCCCTGTGCCCTCAGCTCTCTTTGATGGATTCGTTAGAAGTTACAATTTTAAAGGCCTTTCCTTTCCCTGTCAGGCCTCACTCGTGCTTTTGTTGTAACTCAGATGACCAAACCAGTATGTCTCTTTTGACTTTTATCACTTGGTTGATTGGTAGGAAGGGTTTGCTATATTGTTGAAAGTTACACAATACATACACGCTGGTTTTCTTTACTCTCATGTTCGCAACATGTATTATGTTCTCTTCTAAATGGCCATCAGAATGCAAAGGAATAGCTACTTAGGAAAGTGGGTAGGGTTGGGTTCTCACTAAAACCATGGAAACTACAGAGTAATTTGACCATAAATTGTTCTGAACATTATTCTAAAGTCTATAATTTATTACGTTCTGAGTTACTTTGACAGGGTAAGATGCTTTGAAATTGCCTTAGCTCTTTGATTTCTGTTCTATAAATAGTCATGTTCCTTAGAGAAAAAATGTACATGTATAAAATATTCTTTGTTATTAATAGGCTTTCAGATAATAGAACTCAACGACTTTAAATACATTAAGGAGAATAGGATGGGGAAGTGGTGTGCTGATGTGGTCTGTTGCTTTCTTTAGTAGAGATAAATAGTCCCTAATTATGTTTTTTTCCTGTTATATAGGATAAATTAAAAAATAATGTTTTCTTTGTTTAACTCCCATGATTTTGTAGATACAATGGAGAATGGGATTTAGCTCAGAAAGCATTGGATGATATTATATACAGAGCCCAGCTAGAATTATATCCAGAGCCACTGCTGGTAGGTTCTTTGCTTAATTATGCAAATTTTTAACTTATAATTTTTCAGTTTAGAACTATGCATTGAGAAGTAATTCATAGCATATTAAAGTGTCATTATTACTCAGTGCTTCATGCTTTGTTGTACAGGGAAATGTTATACTTAAAAGCACTTGTATAAATTTGGAGATTTAATTAGACTGGCTTAAGATATTTTACTGATAGCATTCTCTTCTGCTTATAAGAATTTCAATATCTAGATTCATTTGTCAATTAGCATTTGGTATTGAGAAAGAAGCCTAATTTATTATTTAACAATCACAAACTTTATTCCATTCATATTGTTTTAAAATATAAGTACCCCTCTGATCCTCTTACTCCTTATTGGTGGGTATGTTGATCATCATATAAAATACCTTGGACAAAATATTCTTTATTTATGAATCTATTAACACCTAGTCTTATATTTTATTTAAAAGTAAATACTGCATCTATATTGATCTTAGACTTTATTTTTCCTTTTAGGTTGCTAATGCAATAAAGGCTTCATTGCCTCATGGTGCCATGAAATCTAGTAAGGAAGGTACAAGGTGTATTCAAGTTGAAATCACACCAACTTCCTCTAGAATATCAAGAAATGCAGTTACCAGCATGTCAATAAGAGGTCACAGGTGGAAAAGGCATGGTAAGAACTCTTCAGATTTGAGTATTAGCTTCTCTTTCACAGTTCTCTCTGCGGTTGTGGTACTAGAACTCGTAACTTTAGGAAACAGCGCCATTGTAGCCTGGAAAAGGAAGTGCTAGCTCATCACCTTTGACTTTTATCCAGGGCAATAGACAATGAGGGGAGTGGATGTTCTTATGTTAAATATATGAATGAAGAATTATGTAAAATTGTACTAGCTGCAGCAGCATAGGAGAGTAAGAAAATACATTTTAGCTACTCATACACTTTAAGTTGCTATTCTTGAGTAGTTGTACATAGTCCTTAATGAATGTTCTTACGCCTCAGTCAGGCATTTACCATGCAAATTTTTTCACATTGGAGTAAAACTACCAGTGATCTTACGTTCTGTCTGGACCCCTGGGTAAAGAATGCCATGCTGTCAATACAACACCAGGTGTTTCTATTTTACAAATTTATTTTCATTCAGGACATGTCAGTATTCCTTTTTATCGTTTCATTTTACTATTGTAAAATGTTGCTGAAAGTTAATTTCATTCACTATGCCACCTCCATGCTTTCCCACTTCCGTCTCTTCTCTTAATCTACTCCTTGTTCAACTCCTCTTTCCTTTCATGACTTCTTTCCTATCTGGCAGTCATGGTAGCAAGAACCAGAGGATCACTGTCACCCTCCTCAGAAGCGGCCTTTGCATGGGAGGCAGGAAAGCCTTCCTCCTCCTCTGCACTGATGAAAGTGGCAGCTCAGCGTGGTAGACTGTAACTCATATCAGTGTTCCTTGGGGAGAGAATGGACAAAAGAGGAAGATCATTTAAGAAGAACAGATTATAATGCAGAAAGCTAATCCTGACTGAACAGGCTTGCCATTTCCCCCTCAGACATGCTAAGAGAGAATGTACCAGAAAAGAACAAGAGTGAAGTTATATGATTTAACCAATGATCATTTTTGGTCCTACTCCCTTTTAAAGTTACTGCAGCAGTCCTAAAGGTCCAACAGGGAAGCATAAAAGAAGTGGTGGTGTTTGCTATTAGGCAAACAGACATACAAAGTCCATTTAAACTTGCGAACCTCAAATGTACTTCAGTTTCTTCAGTGAAACTATGCTGTTAAATGAGAATACATTACAGAAAGTAATCTAATGGATATGTGATACACTAAATATTAGTAATTCTGTCCAGCTTCATTGTATGAAAGTAGGTGCAGATACAACAAACTGGATTGTATTGGCCTCTGTGGACATAATCACTCCCTGACTACTGCTTCCAAAAAATGCAAGAATGAATTCTAATTTCTACTTTCTCTTCTTACTGTTTAGATGGGCATATTGGGATGGGGGGTCATACACTTCAAACATGAGAGAAATATTGATGCTCCCTAGTTTGTTCGCATGTTGTGTGTGTGTGTGTTCACACACGTGCATGTATGTGTGAACGTGACCAGATACGGATTTAAGAGAAAGAGATACATATCCTGCAACAAGGTGGAAGTAATTTTTTAAAAACATTTTGTAGGAAAAAAATGCCAAAACAAGATCAAAGACTTCTTGCTTATATTGTTTCTGTTATACTCTTATGGAGCTATGTTTCATTTTGACTGCTACTTGCAGGGTTTGTCTCAGGCTATGGCCTCATTAAAGTAGCCTTTTTATTGCCTGTTTTAATGTTAGCCTTCACATCACTTGAGCACCTCTCATTTATGATAGCACAAATGTCATAGATGAGGAAATAGAAGAGAATGAACTATAGAAAGAGAAGAAGATACAGCCAAGAGCAGATACTGAATATGGATTAGCTTTATTTGTCACTTTACACAATGTGAGTTTCTGTTGCCCACTGGCCTACAATGAAATAGCACTTGTTTAGTCTTATATGTCTCTGCAGGGGGGCAGCAGTGTCCTTTCTATGGGTAGTTAGTCTCGGTTCTCCTTAGTAAGTTTCTATCATTATAACAGAAAGCTCTAAATGCCTCCCCCGGCCCCGTGCTGAAAGCCTGCACTACCTCTCACACCATCATGATAGCCTAGCATCCAGCCCTGAACCACATAGAAACCACACCTTCCTAAAGAAGCACTGTTCATAGAGTTACTACCTTCTGCTCTGTTCAGCCCTTTCCTGTGATTTCTGCCTGGACATACTTTTATACTCTTGTTCTGGCTCTCTAACCAGCACTGGATTCTCGTGGAGAGGATGGTTATCATTGTATACTTCCTAAATATACAGACAATTTTCAAATTGAAAATAGATTTAAAAATTTTTTATATGATTATATTATTATAGTTATATAAAAATTGCAACAAAGTATAAGTAAAACATTTCTTTAGAAATAGTACAAAGGGGACATAGTATGAAAGGACCTGAAGATTCCAGGGTGGCCTCCAGTGGCCTTCCTATATGCTCATGTTTCTGAAGCATCATACTGTGGAGGTCAGTGCAGGATATGACTGTGAAGACACTGAGAAGTTTCTGTGTTTGATGGAATTCTAGATATGCTTTCTATTAGCTCCTCTCCCCACTCTTACCACAGCCATCCTCAGACACACAACTGTAACCCTACACAAGTGGTGATGGAGCCTGGTGAAGAAGGCAGGAAAAGCAACATCAATTTTAAGGAATATTCTATTTTTTTCTTCTTGAGTCCTTTGTTTTTCCACTTGTGAAAAAGACTATGGCAATTCTTTTCTGTTGAACTTTGTCTTAGTTGCTTTTGTATTGCTGTGAAGATACACAATGATCCAGGTAATGTTGACAGAAGTTTCTGTCCTGCCCAGTCCCACAGCCGTTCAGTTCCAACAAAACACACAGAGGCTTATATTAATTATAAACTGGTTGACCTATTAGCTCAAGCTTATTATTAACTAGCTCTTACAACTTAAATTAACCCATAATTCTTATCTATGCTTAGCCACATGGCTTGGTATCTTACTCAGTGAGGCATTCTCATCTTGCTTCCTCTGAATCTGATTAAACGTATACAAGTGACAAATCGTTATAAGGTACAAGAGCATTGTCCCATAGCGCTTCCCCTTTTTTCTTTTCAAAACAAGAACTCTGAATCTAATCTCCTTTGTTTAGCTTCTTTCCTGCCTATTATCCATACCAACTTGTAACCAACACTCTAAGCAAAGACAAACAAGGCAGCATGTAGGCAGGCATGGTACAGGAGCAGTAGCTGAGCGCTCACATCTGCTTCACAAGCAGAGGGGAGGGAGAGAGAAAGAAAGAGCTCTAACTGGGAATGGTGTGGGGGTTTTAAAACCTCAAAGCCCACCACTAGTGACTCATCTCCAACAAGGCCACACCTCCTAGTCCCAAACTGTTCGCCAACTAGGGACCACGCATTCAAATATATGAACCTATTGGGGCCATTCTTATTCAGAACACCACAGTTGCTGTGGCAAAATATTCTGGAAAAAAAGAAACTTAAGGGGAAAAGGTTTATTTGGCTCACAGTCTGAGGGTGCAGACTGCTGTGGTAGTCGAGGCAGCTGCTCACACTGTGTCCCCAGTCAGGAAGAAGTCAGGTGAAGCATGCGCGCTTGTTTTTCCCTTTTATAGTCTGGAATCTCAGTCCAGGGAATGCTGCTACCCAGAGTGTGTGGGTTTCCCCTACCTTGGTTAGCTTAATGAAGATAATCCCTATGACGAAGTCAGAGCCAACGTCCTAGGAGATTGACAGTTGACACCAACCAACACAAGCCTTTTCCTTGATCTAGTTGTATTGTGACCAGTTTTGTCATTTGCTTGGCCCTGTGTTTTATTTTTTAATTACAGAATGGTTTTTTCAGGGCAAGTTTAGATTCACAGCAAAAGTGAGTTTATAGGATGTAAATTTGCATGTCTGCTCTCACTGTCACCACTGTCCTGCTGTCAACCAGCAGCACCATTGTGTGCTTGAAAGCTCTGGATTTACATTTTATCATAATTCATCCTATTTCAACTCCATAGAGTAATAACAGAAGGCTAATTGCCAGAGATAGGTATTATTTTAGAGAAAGCTATTCGACAATTCTCTGTGTGTTGACCTGATCTCCACATTTTTTCTCTTGATTGTTTGAATATTATAGTAAAGTGGCTTCATTCACTTTTGTGCCTTTCAAATTTCTCAAGTCTTGTATTTAAGTCTTGAGCAAGTTTTAATGATTCAGCCTATGTCTGTGCTTAAGTTTGGAAATGGAAGTTATAGTGCACAGTTGCTGCTTTGACTTTTCATAAATTTCATGGTTAATGCCTTTGTTTATATGGCAATAATTTAATTTTCAACGCTGTTGTATTTCCTTTATTCTGTGGTGGTAAATAATTCAAGGCAAAGGCATATTTTTCAAATAAAGATTTTTAAGTCACTTATATGTTGAGGCTATATAGAAAGTAAAAGGCAAGTAGAGGAAGAAAGATGAGATTACACTCTAAAAAGTTAAGTATAAATATGTTGTAACGATAAAAAGAGCTAAAACTGAAAATTCTAGTAAGAAAAACAAGCTAAATTTTGATAAAGCAATAGCATTATTTTTAAAACCAAAAAAGGGCAATTTTACCTAAATATTTTCTGTAAAAAGTTAAGATAGAGAGAAAAGGAAGACAAAGTATTTCTTTGTGCTTTATTCTGTGGTCTTGAGAGCTTCTATAAAGCAGCAGCTGCTTCTGCCTTTGCAGCTGTGGGACCCTGTCCTCCCAGAGTTCCTGGCCCCACAGTTCCACCCCAGACTTTCCCTTCTTACCTCTCTTCCAGAGAAAATTTAGCTGCTCTTTTTGTTTGTTTCCCACAACTACCAATATTATGACTCATTCGTCTTCACTTTAAAAAAAATACCTACATGGGAACAACATAAGCTATTTTCCATTTTCTCAGAATGGTTACTGAAATAACACTGCTATTTTATATAAGTCCCCTAATTAAGTTAGGGACTGACATATGGTTGTAAATAATGAGCACGGGCAACTTTGCCAACTAGTACCTAATAATTCACTGAACTCCCAAGTCTTCATCTCTGTATCCTTTCCTGTGTGTATTTGCTGAGTGATGGGAGCGCAAGTACAAAGCATTTTGTGTCCTTTAAAGTGTCACATAAAGGCTGGGTTTTAACCAGCCAAAGGCTGACTAGTTCTTTAAGAATTGCTTTGTTAACTATCCAGTAATTGTGTTCTTGATAAGTTTTTACTAATTTGACATTCAAATGATATTCTCCTCTTAAAGCTTAAATTCTGCATTTTCTTAATTTGAAATAAATGTGCTCAGTTTGTGAGTACTATCAAGCACAGCGCATGCATGTGTTATGTAACACCAACAGTGTATCCAGTGTTGTTGTGGACGTGCCCTCTAGTGCCTGGTGTGTCGTTATCAGAACCAGTATTTTAAATGTTGTTTCATACCTAGTCTCTTACTTCATCTTGTTAATGTCAAGATAGGAACTAGATCTCACTTGATTTCTCAGTAACACACAGTTAGAACTGTGTGCAACAGGAAAGTGTCAATAATAAAGAATAATGAAAATAATATTTCTAAACTAGATCCTTTGAACTTCACCCTACTTTTGGTCCTAGCATACGCTAAATGCTTAATTTAAAAACATTTTCAGTTTTCCTTTTAGTGGTGGTAGGGATTGAATCCAGGGCTCCCGTGTGCTCTATCCCTAACCTTTGAATTTTTGAGGTAGGATCTCAGTATGTAGCTCAGGTTGGCCTTACACGTAGAAGCCCCCTCCTTCAGCTTCTCATGTACCTTTTAATTAGTAGATATTTTTAATTAGGGCTACTTTTTAAGTATTTTGACTTAGAATTTCCAAGAATACAAACTTTTAAGTGGTGAAAAAAGAATTTTAAATAAGAGGTAATATCTATTTTTATGTTTTCTGACATGGTGACCAAAAGCAAGTACCTTGAGAATTTTAGAATATTTTACTATATGGAAGAATCAGAGTGTGGAAGGGAAGGGTGGAGGGTGGAAGGGAAGTGGGGAAAAATATATAATACATTCCTATCCAAATAATTAAAATTAGAAGGATTTTTTTAAAAAAAGAAAGAAAAAATTAGATTAATACAATTTAGATATATTAAGCCCCAAAAAAGAGCAGTCGAAAGTTACTGTTTAAACAGTTTGATTACAGTTTTGGTTTATAAAAATTGTTTCTATTTAATGTATACCATGGCACTTAAAACTGAGATGATATAGTTCAAAGAGACTTCTAATAATGTTATTAAAATACCAGAAAAAGTAATCTGTGTCATAATTTGCTCAGTGATTAAGTGTTCTCTTACTAGATGAATAAAAAAAGAAATGATAAAAAGATTCAGAGTCTGGGATATAGTTCAGTAGATAAAATACTTGCCAGGCAAGTCTCGGGACCAGAGTTCAGATCCCAGCACCGAGATAGGCACTAGGTGTGGTGGCCCAGGCCCATAACCCCAGCACTGGAGACTGGGATTGAAAACGGTGGGTTCCTTGGCGCTCGCTGGTCAGCCCGTCTAGCTGAGTCAGTGAGTTGCAGGTTCAGTGAGAAACCCCTTAAAAAACAAGGTGAAGAAGCAACTGAAGGAGATATATTCCTGAACTCTGGCTCCATACACATGTACATGTGCACACATAAACACACAGACACACAAGTGCAGAAGATACAGTTTGTATGTAAGATCATTTAGTTTAAACTGGCTAGTGCTGTGGAGAGTGTTAATAAGTTTCTGTTGTGTATATCATTGATGAAGCAAGACAGTAGTTACTTTGTAACTGTTGAAGAGATTAAAAAGTCATAAATGCATTTCTAGGAAAATGTCTTTAAAATAATTGTTTATAAGCATCTCAGACCACTTAAGACTGTCTTTCTAGATAGTGGAGAAGAGAAACTCATAAATCTTGATATGGAATATTTATTTTGTGAGTCTGATTTTATGATTTAATGAGAAAGGGCTTAAACTGAGGGAAATGAAAGTTGGTAAGAGTTTTTAAAACATTTTGAGAAATAGTGATAATTCTAAACTTTGATAGCAAACTTTGGTAATTGGTTATTAGACTCCCTTCTACATCTCCAATTAGAATGTCACAATTCTAAGCCAGGCCTGGGACTTTCAGCTGTAACCTAAGCACCACAAACTGAGATGGAGCATCATGGCAGTCGGGGCCAGCCTGCTCTGCACAGGAAATTCAGAAGCTCCCTTGCCGGCACAGAGTCTGCTTCTGACTTTGAGGTGTAGCTTTCTGCTCTTGTCTTCAATCTTGCCTTGCTCAGGGAGCAGCCCTTTCAGTCCCAGTCCTGGTTTGGTGCTTCCATGAAGCTTTGATCTCTTCCTAAGATTATTGGCCCAGGCTAAACCTTGCCACAGAACTTCCTCTTTGTAACTTGGGATATACTTGTGTTCAATGTTTTATGTTAAGCAGTGTAACTTCTGTTGCATTAAAATGCTAGTAAAGTATGCAGCTGGTTGGTCCATGTGCCTGTTGGTGGCTGCCTTTGCAGTCTGAAGTGCAAGTTCCCTACTGCTTCCACCTCACTGTAGAGCATTTCCACTCTGACTCCCTAGAGTCTTTCCTCCTAACCCTCGAACATTCGAGAGTCATTTCTGCCTTAAGACCTTTGACTAGTTATTTGGGATGTTTGACTGAAATTTGACTAGCAAGAAGGTACCCATTTGCACCCTTCCTTCTTCCAGATTGTTTTGTAGCCAGTACCTTTTCATCATTCAGATCTCAAGTAATTCTTCTACAAAGAAGCCTCCCAAAGTACTCTGAAGTAGCCTTGCCCCTCATTAGCCTGCTTACTGGCTCCACTATTTTTATTTGCATTTTTCTGCTATTTCAGATTTGTTTTTCTACATAGCAGGAAGGACCGGTATCGATTATGCTTGCCATTGATCTCTCAGTGCCTCAAATGATGGCTTGCACATTATAGGTGCTAGATACATTGTAGCTACATTCATGGGTGAATGAATGGATGACTTGAAAAGTTTTAGGGCGAGCAATTTGTCCTTCTTTTCTAATTGTTTTATTGCTGTATGAAAGCTGATGTGTGGCGTGGTTTTTGTTCATCTGTAATGCTGTCAGTAGTTAGAGTTTTTATTTTATTCTCTCACATGTGCATATAGTTTTCATAATTTACCTTACTTAAATGTTTGGTGCTTTGGTTTTGTTTAATAACATTTCAAATGTTTCTCCAAATTCTCCTGGTAACTTTATTACAGTTATTTTAATGGCTACATAATATATATTCTGCATTGAGTTGATAACTTGTCATTTACTCACCTGTGTCCATATATGAATAAGTTGCTTCTAATTTCTCCTGTTATAAATAATACTTTAAGGTACAACCTAGTAAATACATAGAGGATGTTTCTCCATTTGATAGAATAAAATATGATTATTAAAAGGCAGTATTAAAGAATAAGAATTGCTCAGGCACTTTCTACCATTTCTGTGTATGTGTGCAGAAAGAGCTGCACTCTCATAACTTGTAGAGGATGGCATGTGACCATCTTTGGAGTTTAAAGCTCTCTTCACAATTACTGTCAAATTTGTGTGATGCAGATCTTCAGTCATTTTAAGCTGTAGCCTACTATTTCACAGAGAGGTTTCAGGAGCCTCATATCATACTTTAGCTCATAAGGTAGTTTGAGTACAAAGATATGTAAATTCTCTTAATAGTTAAATTGTTTTTCTTAAAATTGCCACCTTTAGTAAACAGAACAGCCAGAAAGCAAGTGAGAACAGAACCTAGATGATTTCATGAGTGCAGATAGAATAGACATTTGGGTTTATGAAATTATATTTGTGAGAAATCAGTTTTAGTAGTGTTCATAATTCACTTCACCTTTCTTCCCCCTCAAAAATCAGAAGAAACATTTAGGGTGAAATTTTTTGAGTTACGTTTGAGGAGAAAATTGGAATCGTCTATTAAAAGTGTACGTGGGCAAGCATTGTCTGTAACTCCAGCTGCTCAAGAGGCTGAGGTGGGACAATCAGAAGTTTGAGGCCAGCCTGGGTTATCCAGCAAGAATCTATATTAAAGTAGACACTGGCAAAGGACAGAATAGATATTCTTAAATTTTAAATGTTTATAAAGCATGTGTGTTTGTGTGGTTGAAAATGTGTGTGTGTGTGTGTGTGCACATACACCAGTGTGTGGAGGGAAGTAGGGACTTGGATGCACATGAGGGTGTCTGAGGACAACTTTGTGGAGTTAGCTCTTCCTTCCACCCTCACATAGGTTTGGAGTTTCAAACTCAGGTTGTCAGGTACTGGCTGCATCTTGTAACCCTGAGTAAGTGCTCTTTAACTCTTCATCTCCATAGGCGAGGAGTGCTATGCACATAGAAGTTATGAAATAGTCTCAGAGAATTTTCTTTTTGGTTATTTCAATTTTTTAATTATTTGAAGTCAAATGTAAATATTTCAAAAATTTATACCCAACAAGGGCATAAATTAATCGTAATTCCTTTTGCACACATTTTTAAATTCCAAAGAAAAGCAATTCTTTTGTTATCTAATTATTATTCCCTTAAACATCTTCTATATAATTTTCTTACAAAAAGGTTTAATTACCTCTCTTTAGTTATATATGTCATTTTTTAGATAACAATAAAAATGAACTAGCTTATAAAAGATTTTTGGTGTTATTAAGCATTATAATAAACCTATATTTAGAAATTCCTACTTCATTTTTCTCAAAGAGCTTTCGCTCTTTTGCCATCTAAAAATTTTTATTATCTTAAGCTGTGTATTACTTGACTGAATAAAAGAAAAAAAATAACATTTTCCAAGCTTACCTTTTCATATCTTCTGCATTTTCATCTTTACTTATTTAAATAATAATTTTATCTTGTAATAGAGACTTATTCAGTTCATTTAAAAAAATAAATTTGCAGGCTCTTGGGAGATAAATCAGTGGTTGCGAGCACTGGCTGCTCTTCCAGAGGACCCAGGTTCAATTCCCAGCATCCACATGGATATTTATAACCATTCCTAACTCCAGTTTCAGTGGACTGGAAGCCCTCTTCTGGTCCACACAGCGCTATGCAAAAAAGTAGTGCATATGCACACATGCAGGCAAAATAACTACACATATAGAATAAGTACTTTTTAAAAAAAAATTTAAAGAAAAAATGATCAAAAAGATTTATTGTCTACTATATACAAGTTACTTTCCCAGTATTAGGTATTTAGCAGTGGGCAGACAAAAATCAGTGTCACTGTGGAATATACAACTAGGTAGACAAGGTGATTGTAGCTTGTTATAAGTAGTTTTCTAAAAGGAACAGAATCGGGGAGAGGCCTTATGGAATATGGGGATGTTGAGACTTGCCCTGGGGGACAGGGAAGTCTGAGTTGGAAAGTCTTCTGAAGAAGTAAGGTGTGCTCCTCAACTGTTGGGGAAACCCAGGGCCAGTCCAACAGCTCTGGGGAACGAGGGACTCGTCACAGAGTTATACAGTGGAAAATGCCAAAGACATTAAGGAAGGGATCATGTAATAAATGCTTGGGCCTGTCATCATCTTTCTTTTCTATCTAATTTCCCTAAAAATAATCTTGCCTTTCTTGCTCCTTCCAGAATAACAGGCTCTTCTCTTTGTGGATTTAATGAGTAGTTAAGATATTCTGGTTACCTTTAGAACAACCACTTCTATCATTTAACCAGAGTTTGTTGTTACAGGAGAGCGCTTGATCCCCTTTTAAATGCCATTTAATTTCACGATTTTACATCTGCTCAGCCCCTGACTGCTGTCCTGATAGTGACTAACGGTTCAGTTGCCCGTGCTGCTTTATAAATACTTTTCTCACCATTTCTCAGTTTCCCTGCAGATTTCCACCAGTGAATCGCCATTATTAAACCTTAACTTCCAACAGCATATTTTCACAAATAAAACCAATTAAAAACAAAAGTAAACTGACCTCGAGTTTATTAATTCCTTGTGTATTCATCTAGAGTGTATTTGCTGTGGCTCTTTGTTCAGCCAAAGTAAATTATTTGCCTTCTTTGAAATGACCAAGATTCTAAACAAATAAATTAAACATTGTTGGGAGATGGCAGAGAACATTCAATCAAGTTGATCTAACAAATTGAGTTAGAATTCACTGTATGTGTGACCAGACGATTGAAAACGGAAGTCTCATTTCTTAGCCTCTCTCTTTAAACAGTTGTTTAAACTTTCTAAACTTCAGTTTCCTCTTATGCAAATGGGGATTAAAAGGCCTATTTCAGAGTCTCAGTGCCATATTGTTTTGAGACTATAATAGAGTAATATCTGAGAATGTGCTAAAAAAAAAATAGTGCCATTGAATGTCCCTTATTCTATAAGAATGCCTATGTGTCGCTTTTAAAGTTTTATAAAACTTAAATATTACTTGTTGTTGTTTTTTTATAACTGGGTAACTGCCAACATTTTTGCTTTACTTTTTGGAGTGGAAGTCTCTGTAATGTTTCTTTTTGAAGTGGTTTCTACAAACGCAAAAGAACAAGTCTTGGCTGCCACCCAACAGTGCCATGGTGATTTTACTCTGTGTTGCCATGACCTCTGGCATGTACTTCAATAGGAATTGATTTGCCCTTACTTTTGATTATAGCTATTAGCATCTGGGGACAGGCTTGGTTAGAGAATTTACACACAGGAGCAGCAGGGCCCTAGAGCATCACATCCTTCAGCCTGCCTGAGAATGAGAAACTTGGTGTGGAGAACCTCTGGCCATGGGTGTGTAAGCAACAGTGAAGAGAGATAATTGTATCAGCTCATGCTGGTGGCCGCAGGACAGCAGGCGCTTTGAGGAGGCGTGCCGAAGTGTTCCCTGTGCTAGATGTGGTAGTCAAAGTCATTTTCCAAATATGAAGGAAGCAGAGCATGGATTTCCAAACTCAGCTGCACATCTGTCCCCCGGGAGCTGGAGACGTGTAGTGCCTGTCCTCCCTCATTCTACTGTGAATCAGGGTGGAAACGGGCACCGGGAATGCTCAAAGATACCTGGGTGTCCTTGACACAGCAAAGTTAGGCCTCAGGCGTGTACAGCTGTGGCCTCTGTTCCTTTACTATCTATTCCGCTTCAGACTTTACACAGTAGTAAGGGGTTGATAAGTCTGTCTCTGAAAACATTTTGAAAGCACAAAGTCATTTTTCTCAAACAGATTTGTGTGCTACATTTTTTAAAGAGTATAAACTGTTTCTGTTTTTGTTTTGGTTGTGTTGTCTTATGTTTCTATGGAGTTTAAATTTCACCACTTGTCCAGTTTTTTACATATTTATATTTTTATCACTTATCACATATATTTCTTCCTTGAGCTTTAAACCTTTTGGATTTAAGACACAAAATAAAGTCATCTTTATAGGTATTTACTAGCTGTGAGTTTTAGTCACTTGTTTGAATTACAGGGCTCTTTTCAGAATAAAGTATTGAGAACCAATTTGTTTTTCCCTATCTATTTTCATTTTTCTCCATTGTAGTAGTGGACTGTTACAAGCTGATCAAAATACGTGGACTCAGTTTGAACCTGAAGAAATAGACTGTTTAATTCTACCTTATGCACATGAATGTTTGCTGATGTATAAGATGCTGAGTGCGGGAGACAACAGCTAGAGTTGTAGGATTACTGATCATGATGTCGTGACTGAATAAGCATTTCACTAAGTACCATGGTTAAGTCATGCTTAATGTAGTCTAATAAAAAATAAGATGTGACGTGCACAAAGGGGACTTTCTGTGTGCTTTGGTTACCATTGGTGACAAGAGCCAGAGTTGTTGCCTGTATAATTTGGGACATCTACCTAAAGTTTGCATATGTTCAGTTGGTCACAATGTTTCTTTTTCAAGGAATTCTATTTTTGTTTATTAAAAACTGTGTTTCATAATCCATGTGAAATATGTGTGAAAAATACAGGCAATGAACTGATGCTCTGCAGACTTTTAAAGAGCCTAAACCTGTTGTCTTCTGTGCTGTCACAGGATTGTAAATCATGGAATCACAGTGTCAGTGTTTGGTTTATGTCATGACATTCAATCATCCAGTTTTGTGGTTTTTGTTTTGAATTTTCTTTTGTTCTGTCTTCAGCCATCATTTTGTCTTATCATCTTCAATTCTAGAGCAACCTGACAGCAATAATGATGCTACTGAAGTGGGCATCCTTGTCATTCCTGAGATTAGTGTCACAAGTGTGTCCGGAGAGAGAACCGGAAATGGGGAAAAAGGCAGAGCACTAGGAGACATTGATGCCCAGCATATGCAGGGCGTGCAGGAAACAGCCACAGACCCTAGAAGTGAGAGCAAAGGCTTGCCTGAGCTCAGGAGGCAGAAATCTGTAAGAAAAATGATGGAGGATGGAATGGCCACAGCTGGCAGAGTGCAGTTTTAGCAGAGCACTTTATAGCCACACCCAAGGTATCCTGAGGCAAGGGCACTGGTGCATGCTATGCCACAGTTGCACAGCCACAGACAATTTGCATGTCATCTAATAAAGTGCATGAATTATGCATCGTAATTTCTCAATGACTTTTAATGCTCTTTGGAATGATCACCCCTAAATGGTCTTTGAAGAATCTGTTAGAGAAACTGAGGCAGAAAACTGCTTCTGAAGTAATTTTTTGCTTGGAAGTTTTGGAACTAAAATGATTTTCCCATCTTATATATAAAGGGTAATGTATATAGAATTTAACAAGTTTTGAACTTGTAATATTTACAGTATATATATATATATATATATATGGTTTTTTAAAATTCTTTTGAGTATTTGGAATAGAGAATACAACCTTCTTTAAAAAAGAAAACTCTTTAAATATTCTTCTGTTTTAAGTTCCTTGGTAGGAGCTATGATAGAGAGGTCACCCCCCAGTGTATAATGTCTGACGGTTTTTCTAATTGCTTCTGCTCTTTGCATGCATAATAGGAGAACTCTTTCTAAAAACGTAGTGGTGGATAGTTTACAGCATGCTGTTGGATTAATATACTCTAAATCACTGTCATTTAATTACAATGAACTTTTTTGACATTTATAAAATGTTTCAATTTATCCTCTGATTTCATTTTATAATCTATTGCTTTAAGAAATTCTGCTAAGGTATTGATTTAAATGTAATTGATTTGGTATTACTCTTTTAAATGTTGCTTAAGATACTTAATGTTAATTAATCTTTGTCATTTCTTTGTTTAGGAGATACAGAATTAACAGGTCAAGAAGAACTGATGGAGATAACTGAAGTTGACGAGGGATTTTATTCCAGGGCTGCGTCTAGCACCA
The DNA here is from genome assembly GCA_004026605.1 of Ondatra zibethicus. Lineage (NCBI taxonomy): Eukaryota > Metazoa > Chordata > Mammalia > Rodentia > Cricetidae > Ondatra > Ondatra zibethicus. Next base: position 3,771 of record PVIU01026314.1, on the reverse strand, counting down.
GCCAGTCGGGTCTCTCAAACAGTAGTCACAGTTGTAGTAACAAGACAGGTGTAGGAAAGAACCAGAGACGGTCAGGAGGAAGCAGAGCTGGAGCAAAAGAGAGAGATCCTGCAGGGGAATCTTGCAGAGATCACTTTGCTCGCAAACAAACCCAGAGAGCCCAGAGCGAGAACCTTGAGCTTCTCTCTCTGAAGAGACTCACCTTGACCTCCAGCCAGTCCCTGCCCAAGCCCAGCAGCCAAGGCTTGGCTAAGACTGCGGCCACTGTGTTTAGTAAGTCCTTTGAACAGGTCAGTGGTGTCCCAGTCCCACGCAGCCCCTCTCCCGCCGTTGGCTGCGTTGCTGGGGCAGATGCCAATAGGTTTTCTGCTTGTAGTCTCCAAGAAGAGAAGCTCGCTTACGTGTCAGAAAGGACTGAGCTTGCCATGAAGTATCAAGCAGGTCCGCAGGGACCTCCCAGTATTAGCATCACTTTGTCCGCAGATTAACTTGTAACTTATTTTTCTCTTATAACCAGTGAGGCTGGAAAGATGGCTTTGCTTCTATATGAAAGTACCGAGTCCTTCATGCCTGGTCCTGGCAGGAGGTCTGTGTCTTGAATTCGGAAGGCTCCTTTGACTATGAAGGGAAGGATGAGTAGTTTGTAGAAAACTGAGATATGGTCTTGTAATTTCTTGGGTACCCTTCTCCCCTTGGCTTGAGTTCTTTACTCTTTTCTTCCTCCTTCCCATCCCTTGTTATTATTGCTCTAAGACTGTCAATGTGACAATAAAGTTTTGCAGTTGTCTGAGTCGGTTACATCCTCAGTGAGGTTGTTTTTAATACCTCGTATTGTAGTGTCTGTGTGTTTGCCCTGAGAAGTCAAAGAGAGTCTCTGTATGAGAGGACTTGGCTGTGGAGCCTGGACCGAGGAGCGAGGCCGTGAAGCCATGACGACAAACAGGCCTGTGAGAAAAGAAGAGAGCAGTGAGGATGCCAAGTGCCATCAAAGCTCTGTGATCACATCATCCTTAAGATGAGGACAGTTTGCTCACACACTGCAAGTTGCCTGGCAGGACAGTTGCAAAGGGAAGGCGGGAGGATTTCTGTTGGTGTCCTTAGAATATTAAATTGCAAAACTGAGATTGCTGGTAGATAACATTCTCAAGTGTTTGATCTGGATTCCACAGGCGAAAGTCCCTTTTGGTTTCTAAAGTGTAACCAGCCATAAAGCTGAATGACTCTGCTGCTCAACTCTGGAAATCCTAATTAGATTGTATTTTAGAGTTCAGAGCTCGCATCACAGAAGACTTCCTGGAAACCACGGTAAATCTTGCAACGTACCTCCCAAGATACCAGTATCAAGCACTTAATAGTGAGCTGTCTGCAAATGAAGGAAATAGATAATTTTTCATCTACAAGATGTGATAAAAGAAAATAAAGCCAGTGACTATGGACAAAGGACACTGTGCATTATCTTAGGACTGCTTGTGTTTGTCTTCTTCAATTTAATATAGGAAAAGAGAATGTACTTCTCATTTGTGAGCTTTAAGTGTTCTTGTTATGATGTAGAAAGAATAATTCAGTTACACACCCACCCCTGCCAATCAAACACTTAAACCAAGAAAGGTGGTAAGGCAGAAGCTCAGCAGCTGTGTCTGTAGCTCTGGAGAGCTCTGTGACCTCTTGGTGGACTCTCAGGCTCGGTGCCTGTGCTGATCTGCTCGGTTGGCTGAAGCATCTAGGAAGCCGGTGTGTTCTAGTAGTGATTGGAGTGAGGAAGCAAGGTCAGTGGGGAAGACCTAGGAAGCTGACCACTTCCTGGTTTCCTTGATTCTTAGTACCCCAAAGCCTCCTTATTCATGGTCCCTAGCTGTGGTCACAAGAACATGCTTGTGTTTCCGTTTTGAACCTGCGTGGGTCCAGCTCATATTGATGACAAAACTGCATATGTTGTAGAGTGCAAAACATTGACAGCTGAGATCCAGTTCTAAATGCTTAGCTACAGGCCAAGACCTGTGCTTCTCAGCATCAATTAGTTAAACACTTTAGTTTCAGTAATGAATGAACTGTTGGCTTAAATTGTCCTCAAAAGTTGTAAGGTAACTAGAGAGTAAGATTGGTATTGGAATGATTTAATAGTAATCTTGTGTACCATTGAAAATGTTTGTAAAATGTCACTGTGAATTTCCTTGTTGTCTTTTTGTAATTCTTTAACAAAGAGCTTTTCTTACACATAGTCACTAACAGTACTGATAAATATTAAGAAGAAATTGAAAAGATTGTCATTAGGCAAGTTAAGGTGCTTGCTTAAGCATAGAATAAGTTTAAAGCAACATTATTTCTCATAAATGAGAGATCAGGATAATGTTCAACTACTATAAGGAAACCTCATTTTGATATTGTTCAAAACATTTGCTACTCATGTGGTTCAAAGACCATTGGTGTGACCTGGTATCTTAATAGCACTTCACAGTTTTAGGGGCAGACCTAGTAAATCAAAACTGGCATTTTAAAAAGGTCCTCAATGATGCTTGTGTGCATTCATCTTTGTGCAGGCAGTTTCAGAGTGCTAATTATTTGTCTAATATGCAGAAGTCTCAGTGGTCTCACAGCCCACAAGCACAGATATTAGATACTAGATCGTCATAATTGTCATTGGTTTTGACAGCTCGTTAACTTTTAAATAACATTGACACATGACTTGTTACACCCTCTCATTTTAAGTTCCTAGTTCTCCCTTATTTCTGTAGTAAAAATGAGATATCATCTGCTTCTCTTGTTGATCGTGAATGAAAGCAGAGCGCTGCCTTTGTTTTTTGAACTGTTCCATGATGCATAGCTTGTTTGCATGTGTTCATGCTCTTTTATGGCATTTGTAACAGCTTACACCATGGAGTGAGTCTGAATTTTGACTCCAAATGATTTACACCAATTGATTCTCTGGAGTGTGGAATTACGTTAACAATAGATTCTTACATACTACTTTTTTTTTATAGTATGGTTAGCCTTTATTTTATAGTTCATATTCACTTATGCGTTAGTACATACCATGTTTGACTTTCTGGATCTGGGTTACCTCACTCAGGAAGACTTTTTTTTTCTAGTTACATCACTGTGCTTTCAAATTTCATGAAGTTGTTGTTTTTAACAGTTGTACCACACTTTCTATACCCATTCTTTGGTTGAGAGACATCTGGGCTGTTTCAAGTTTCTGGCTATTATATATAAAGCTCAACTATTGTGAACATAACTGAGCAAGTGTCCTCGTGTTATGATTGAGCATACTTTGGGTATATACCCAAGAGTAGAATTGCTGAGTCTTGACGTATATTGGTTCCTAATTTTCTGAGAAACTGCCATAGTGATTTCCAAAGTGACTGTACAAGTTTGTTCTCCTACCAGCAATGGAGGAGTATTCCCCTTGCCCCACATCCTCTCCAGCATAAGCTGTCACTTGTGTGTTTAATCTTAGCCACTCCCTTCCTGTTGGCTCCTTCTGGGATTTCCCCCTACACCTTCCAACCCGATTCCACATGTGCTGAGATCAGTGCCTAGCCCAACTGTCAACAGAGTCTTCATCCATTGACTAATGGAAACAGATGTAGAGATCTACAGCCAGTCATTGAGCCAAACGTGGGAATCCTTCTGGAAAGAGGGTGGAAGGATTGCAGGAGCCAGAGAGGTCAAGGAAATTACAAGAAAATTCATAGAATCAACTAACCTGGGCTCCTAGGAGCCCACAGAGACTGAACTGACAACCAGGGAGCTTGCAAGGGACTGATCTAGGCC
>PVIU01026313.1:0-22231 GCA_004026605.1 Ondatra zibethicus | reverse complement strand
TGGGGGTGGGCCTTGGACTTCCAACAGGGCAGGGCACCATGCCCTCTTTCAAGGAAGAAGGGGGAGGGAGGAGGGGTGGGGGGTAGTGGGAGGGGACCGGGAGAAGGGGAAGAAAGGAAAAAAATTTTTTTTTTATCTTTAATTATGTTCTTGAATGGAAAAAATAAAACAAAACAATGTATGGAAAAAAAAAAGAGTATTATCACAGAACTAAATCCCAAAGTCCTAAAGAAGTGGTAGCATGTCAATAATCATTGCTTGAGGAGTATGCTGTGGTCCTCACACCACAGTGAAGGAGAAAGGGTGTTTGTTTGTTTTTTCAGACACCACACACAGTAGTATCATGTTGTCGAATAAAATAATTATTTAACTATGTAAAGATATGTTACATTTGTTTAATAATGTAAAGGTGTGTTCCTTTTGTTCTTGTTGCATTTGTTTAACAATATAAAGATAAGTTGCTATTTCACCTTGCCTGCCTAAGGTAACTGATTGGTCCAATCAAGAGCTGAACAGACAATAGCTAGGCAGAGGAAGGATATCTGTGGCTGGTGGACAGAGGACAAAAAGGGATCCAGCCAGCCAGCCAGCCAAGGTTCCAACCAGCTGGACACAGAGGAAGCAGGAAAGCAGAATGGATAGTATGTAGATGAGGTAAACAAAACTTGGTGCAGCATATAGATTAATAGAAATGGGTTAATTTAAGTTTAAAGAAAGACTAGCTAAAAACAAACCTAAGAATGAATGTTCATAATTAATAAGTCATGGTTTGGCCGTTGGCAGTCCAGAAAGTCTGCTAAAGTATTATCTACCTACCTACCTCTCTCTCTATATATATGTGTGTGTGTGTGTGTGTATTTATAATCTATCTATATCTACATTTATGTATATATACATGAGAATTTCACACATTAATAGTATATTTACATAATCTCTATATATCCTCTCCCCCATAAATTTCTCCTATGCCTCCCAATTCCCACTCAAATTCATGACATAAATTTTTACACACACACGTACATGAGTGCTGATGGAGTCCAGAAGAAAGTGTCAGAATCCCTAAACTATAGGACCATGTGGGTGGTGAGAACCAAACCCTGTTTCCCTACAAAAGTTTATATATATATATATATATATATATATATATATATATATATATTATTGAATGAAACAATAAATAGAAGGGAAGGACATGATTGGTCCAGTGGAGGAGAAATATTATTAGATATGTGGGAGAACATAGCCAGAGGCAAAGACATCTGAGAGAGTCCCAAGTGGACATGAACACACTGATCTGGGCTATGTTGGGAGACAGTCCCTGGTCTGTAATATCCTAAATAGTTTTAAAAGTCTCTTGGACTCTTGGCCAACAACTCAAATAGAGGTTTCCCATGCCAGCACTGAAGTTTTTGTTAGATTGTCTATCATTCTTAGAGGAGTTGGCATCATTATAACCACAAGTGATGTAACCTCACTTAAATAGATAAACTTGTTCTATATTTTTCATGTAAATATATTGTATTTCCCTGTGGATATTTTATTGTTGTTTCTAGTAGTCAATTATGTACATACTATCTATGTACCTTTTAGAAAACATTATAACATTTTGCATTCTTATTATCCTCATACAAAAGCGAGAGTTTACTAAAATTATTGATGGTAGTGTTATTTTTTATTTTATATAACATCATGTAAATTTTGGAGATGATTACATTTGTGTCAATATATTATTTAATATTAGACTTCCAGAAAAAACTGGAACACCTTGGCCAGAAAATAGAACTGAAAATAACTTAGGGTCATCACAGCTATTCAAAGCAATGTATCCACAAACCAAAAGCTTTTTGAAGAGCTCACTACAATGTGCTAAATTAGTATCACAACCCTTATAAACACATAATTTATGTCTGTAATGCATACATGAATTTCCATAAACCATTTTGAAGAACCAAATGAAACACCACTAAAGAAAAAAAATCTGTGCTTGTATCAAAACTTACATGACAGACCCTGAGTATAATTAATATCATACACAAATACAATCTCAATGGATTGTGTAGCTGACTTGATGCCTCATTGTTCTAAAAATGAGAGGGCGTATTTCCTTAAAGGCTAAATCACTGAGAAATTTTTAATTGCCCTTTAGTAGAATGCATACTGTATTTTTAGTCTAGAGAAAACAGTCTGTGAGAAGCTCTATCTCCCCCACCCCTTGGTATTGGGAACTAGACAAGGACTATTTACTGATCTCCATGGGAACACTGTGCTTTATCTGGCATAGGTCCTAGTGTCATAAGGACACCAATTGCTTTTTAGAATGCTTTCTGAACCCTAAAGTAATGTTTTTCGTTTAAAATATAGATGCTTTAAATGGAACTTTAAAAATAATAAGATCTTTATCCAATGTTAGGGTAGGTTGGCAGAACCTGTGTACTAGAATTTTTACTGTGGAGTAAGCTCAGCAATGTCTGAGTCAAGATTATAAGTTTTTCAAAGGCCTGGTTGAGTTGTAGTTTATTTATGTGTAACTCAGATGAGCCTTAAATGATAAGAGTGGACTTTGAATGATGTCCCATCCCACATGTAATGGTCTTCCAGAGACACCCATGGGTGTGGTGCACCTTGGTTGAGTGATCATTACCTCTTGTTTTATAGGCTTGCAATAACAAAGTGAAGTTAACCAAATTGTAAATACTTCACTTAGTGTGATATCTGATTGATTGCCAGGCTTTGAAATTCGTTAAAGTACAGTGATTAAAATTATAAACTAAGCTTCTCCCCCTTGGGAAGGTTAAGGTAAACATATAACATGTTTCAGGATACTCAAAAAGAAACATGTTCCATCAACAACACGTATTTTGGGTACTGAACGTGTTCATATCATGGATCAGATTCAAGTCTATTTTCAAATCTATGGCCTTATAGGTCTGGCAATAAAATCAGTACTCTACACAAGATTTCAGGCAATCACACTACAATATTTTTAATGAGTGTGCATGGGAGTATAGCCATTCTATTTCTTTTGATGGTTTCCGCTCCGCGTTTCAGATGCATTAACACTCAAAGGGGTAAAGAAACATGTTTTGTGCTTCGGAATACTTTTGTAAGACTATGAATGACTGCTAAGGCAGGCAGGAGTGAATTGCAGCAGTATGTGTCACTCTGATTTTCTCGGTGGAGGTCTCACACTTCTGTCCATGTCAACACCCTCTTCTGAAAAATACAAATACTTAGAGACAACTTTCCCTCTGTTCACTCTTGAAGGTCTATTGTTCTTTCTCATTTTCAAGTGTACCATAAGAAAAAGAAGGGACTTGACATTGTCAATAGGAGATTTCAATGCTCTTGACCCACTGACTCTGACTGAACAATAGGAAGTAAAGGGAAGAGCTACACCTCTGAGCACACTGACTTCACTCAGGGTACAAGGCTAGGACTTATTTTTTTTTAATGGAAAAGAGATACAGACATTTGTTGTGTGAGAGGGCCTGCTTTTGGTCCCAGCCACCTGGCTAGCTTATACCCAAAATAATCATACAGAAATTGTATTATTTAAATCATTGCCTGGCCCATTAGCTCTAGCCTCTTATTGGCTAACTCCCACATCTTGATTAACCCATTTCTATTAAATCTGTGTATCACCACGTGATTGTGGCTTACTGGTAAGATTTTAACCTATGTCTATCTCAGGCAGGAGATTCATGGTGTCTGCCACACTGCCCTTCTTCCCAGCATTCAGTTCGGTCTACTCTATATCTAAGTTCTGCCCTATCAAAAGGCCAAGACAGTTTCTTTATTAAACCAATGAAAGCAACACATAGACAGAAGGACCTCCTACACCAGACATTTTCGACTAAGTAGGATAGTTAGTGAGGATTGAGTAAAAAAAGGGAAATAAACTTCAATTTGCCTGAAGTCAAGGACTTAAGTTTTATTCATTTCCGTGTAGTGACTGTCCTCAGCATTGACACTGCATTTTGAGAGGTCAAAAAGGACAAAGGAGAAACAGTTTTCCAGTCATCACGTGGCCTCTTTGTAACATAAATAATAGGAAATTGTTTCCAAAAGGCAAACATTGATAAGTGGAGTCCCCACCTTTCACCAAAGAAACCTGTCTTTGCAACAGACAGAGACCATTACAGAAAACCACAACTAATTAAATTGCAATGTTGTCCATCCCAGTCCCAAATGGACACAACTACGTTTTTTTTTTTAAAATTTCTGTTTAAGTGAGATTTCAGGAACCAAGACTGGCTAAAGTACCCTTCAAACCACAATGGCATCCAAATAGAAATGGTGCAATTATAACATATCCCGCAATAAATATCCATTAATTAGGTCCTAAGGCCTCTATTAATAAAGTAATTATATAGATTTTGTCCCAGAAGAATGAAATACAACTACAGTGTACAAAATAGAAAGTTCCTAACAAGCTCAGATATTTCTGTAATTGGCCTTCAGTTGTTAATTGTGTTTGTGGAGACTTAGGAGGTGTGGACTTGTTGGAGGAAGTCTGCTACCATGGGCAGGCTTTGAGGTTTAGAAACCTCGCACCATTCCCAGTTGCTCTCTGATTCCTGCTTGTGGTTTAGGATGTGAGCTCTCATGCCTGCCTCTGCCATGCTTCCCTGCTGTTATATTGATGAACTCTTATACCTCAGGAATCAAAAGCCCAAATCAGCCCTTCCTCCTTTAAGTTCTTTCTATAATGGTGTTTTATCACAGCAATAGAGAAGTAACTCAGACATACAGAAAAGAGAAAGCAATAAACTTGAAAACAGTGGACTCAGCAAGAAGCAGGCTGAGACTGATATCACCAATCCTCTCACAGAAACACCATTTTGAACAGCTAATCATGTACCATTCTCCTGTCATAAACATTAGGGAAGCCAATTGAGACACAACAGCATTTGGTTTTAGTATGATAATAAGGAATGCACTGAAAAAGGAAGGAAGGATTTGGCTGTGTTGCCTTTCACTAATCCAAGCAACAAGGAGAAAGGCATCTCCAACTTTTAGAGAAGGGTCCAAGGAGTTAAGTCCAAGCATTATGTGTGGTGCCTGGTGTTAGTTGAACCACAGTATAACCCAGTGCTGCACAAAGCCATCCAAGTTCTGCCCTGAGGACAGCACCTGTGAATTGAGCCATGAGAACCACAGTAACTAACTAGACATTTTATTTCTTCCACCGAGTTCAATCTCCATCAGCCATGTGAGGGGTAAGACTCTCCCTGCAGGAGAAGAAGATGCAAAATCTAGTACCAGAGCCATTGGAGTTCAGTGTCAGGCTACTAGTAGACACCAAGCTCCCTTTCATTAAATCTAGAGGCCTTAGGTGCCATTTCCAAACTTCCTCATCATAGGGCAGAGACATGCACCTTGAAGGGAACAGCCACTTGTTTTAACTCACAACATGACCAATGTTGAAGTGACCATGGGTTTTCCTTCCCAAGGATTCAGACCCTCTTTGTCTGTGAGTATCAGGTATGACTCAGTTTGTTATCAGTTCTGATGGTAAATGAGCTACTCTCAACCTCAGACAGCAGAACTAACTCCAGGCCAGAACTCATGACCTTCTCTAGTACCAAGCAGACACTTTTGCCCTAGAGAGTACCTAGGTTTCAACCTTCAACCTTCATCACAGGCATCCCCAGTATGTGTCTGACTGCACCATCAAGACGTTGTTACTTTTGTAGCTGCGAATCGCCGGTGAAACCCATCCTAACATGAGCCTTTGTAGTTATACAGCTACATTTACCAGCACTAGACCAGTTTGAAAACATCGGGTGGAGTAGAACTTCTTTGACTGGTGAGAGGACAGGATAATAACCACAGATCATTTCATTGGAACGTGGTGCTAGACTGGTAAGACCTAACAGTAGGAAGATCCTGGAAATCCCCAGGCCTGTGCTCCCAGGTGAAGCCTCCAAAAGAACCTGCCATGTACTGGTAGAGGTAGACAAGTTGTCTAGGAAAACTCCAGCTCCATGGAGAAGTTTGGGATACAAACAAACCTTTCCAGATTCCCCTCAAAAACTCTACAGTGCTTTGACTGTATGTCTAGGACCAACCTGCACTCAAGTAGCTCTCTAATGCTGGAAATATAGTAACACAACAACAACCAACTTGCAATAAACCACTGAACAGGAGACATCTATTGGCACAGTGCTGGGAGTGAGAAGCTGGGAGAAAGCAATCACCTCCTATTTTTTTCTGGAAAGGCAGATGTAAAAACAAAGTCAAATTATGAAGACTGGAATAAATTCCTTGTCCTCAAAGACCTAGCTAGTATAAGACCCCAGCAGTCACTGAGAACTTTCAAAAATAACTATTGACGTCATCTAACTCTCAAAGTTCCAGAAACCAAGTTTGGTTGATATAGAAACAAGTGTGGATGAATTCTCAGATGAAAAACTTAAAATTGTTGTTTTAAGAAAACACAAGGAAGTTCAAACAAAGATAAATTGTTCAACATTCAGGATTAGAAGATTAACAAATCAGAAACAATTTTATAAGTCACTAGAAACCTTTGAATTGAAAATACACTAAGTAAAGTTAAAAACATAGTAGAAGCTATCAATATTAAACCATAAAGAAGGAACACATTAGTGAGTTGAAAGCATGCTGTTTTTATTACTCAGATGAGAAACCGTAGTGATGGTTTTGTGGTTTAAGGTGTTATGTTATATATACATTATCTATATGTGATATATGTGATATATATGTATATACATGTGTATATATGTAACAAGAAAAGCACACACACACTAAGAAGGTTTTTCAAATGAAAAGACATTAATGAGTAATGAAAAAACATTGGAAAGTATAAAAAAATCTCTGGAAGAACTAATTCTAGAGGTAAATTCAGAAGGCATTGTCACTATTAAAAGTGGTATATAACTCACATTTGATATAATAAAACATTTTAAAAATAATTATAAAGGTATGTTAAGAGATAGGAAATGCAGAATAAATACTATAAGATAGCAAGAACTTCAAAATGGGGAGGCATGAAGTTGTTTGGTTATGTTTCATTTGTGTCTTTTCTTTTATCTTTAAGGCATTTTATCCTGATATCACATCAAAAAATTTCTTATAACCAAAAGGCACTTTGTGTAACTTCACAACTAAATACTAAAAATCTAAAAAAAAAAAAAAGCAAACCAAAAATAGCAAGAAAGGAATCTGAACATTCTATTTGAGTCAGTCTCTTTACTGCAAGAGTGAATGGTACGAAGACAGATGTGTCAATAAAACTAGAAAACAAATAAGAGCTCGTCCATGAATTACCTTGAGTGTAAATGGATTAAAGTCTCCAATTAAAATACATAGAGTGACTAAATGAATCAGTTGTGTGTCTGTGAAAAGAAATTCATTGCACTTAAAAAGACAGATCTTAAGTTGATATCAAACTGTCTTCTTACACATATGCTTATACCACAGACAAATGTTACCTCATGCCTTTTCTTAAACAATCTTTTCTCATTTTATATACCAATCCCAGTTCCCACTCATTCCCCTCCTCCCATGTGAGTATTCCACAAAGTCTGGTACATCACTTTGAGGCCGGACAAAGGACCTCTCCCCTATATCTAGACTGAACAAGGTATCCCTCCAAAGAGAATGGGTTCCAAAGTGGCAGTGGCCCCAGAGAGTTCCCAAGTCTCACAAATGTATCCCACAATTCAGTGGACCTAGTTTTGTTCTATGCAAGTTTGTTTACCCATTATCAGTCCAGAGTCAGTGAGCTCTCACTAGTTAAGGTAAGTTGTTTCTATGGGTATCCCCATCATGGTCTTGACCACTTTGCTCATATTATCACTCTTCCCTCTCTTCAACTGGACTCTGGGATCTCAGGCCAGTTATTAGCTGTGGATTTCTGCATCTGTTTCCATCAGTTGCTGGATGAAGGCTCTATGATGATAATTAAGGTAGTCATCAATCTGATTACAGGGGAAGACCAGTTCAGGTACCCTCTCCACTATTGCTTAGGGTCTTATCTGGGGTCATTCTTGTGGATTCCTGGGAATTTCCATAGTACCAGGTTTTTCACTAGCCCCACAATGGCTACCTCAAGATATCTCCTTCCTTGCTCTTCCTCTCTGTCCATCCCCCATCTTGACCATCCCATTCTCTCATGTTCTCCTCCCATTTCCCTTCTCCCCTACCCTTCTACCATCCCTTCTCTTCATAAATCCCCAATTTTCTCAGAAGATCTTGGCTATTTCCCCATCCCAGGGAGATCCATGTATGACTCCCTTAGGATGTTCCTTTTCACCTAGCCTCCCTGGAGTCGTGGACGATAGGCTGGTCATCCTTTGCTTTATGTCTAATATTCACTTATAAGTTAGCACACACTGTGTTCATCTTTCTGGGTTTGGGTTACCTCACTCAGAATGGTTTTTTCTAGTTCCATTCATTTGCCTGCCAATTTCAAGATGTCATTGTTGTTTTTCACTTCTGAGTACTACTCCACTGTGTAAATGTACCACTTTTTTTTAAAATCCATTCTTCAACAGAAGGGCATTTAGGTTGTTTCCAGGTTCTGGCTATTACAAATAATGCTGCTATGAACACAGGTGAGCAACTGTCCTTGTGGTACAAGAGTGCCTCTTTTGGGAATATGGCCAAAAGTTGTATTACTGGATCTTGAGGTAGATTGATTCCCAGTTTTCTGAGAAGTCACCATAATGATTTCCACAGTAGCTGTTTAAGTTTGCATTCCCACCAGCAACGGAGAAGTGTTCCTGTTACTTCGCATCATCTACAACATAAGCTATCATCAGTGTATTTGAACTTAGCCATTCTGACTGGTGTAAGATAGATTCTCAGAGTAATTTTGATTTGCATTTCCCTGATGGCTAAAGATGTTGACCAATTCCTTAAGTGTTTATCAGCCCTTTGAGATTCTTCGGTTGAAAATTCTCTGTTTAGGTATGTACCCCATTTTTAAATTATATTATTTGGTATTTTGATGTCTAGTTTGTTGAATTCCTTAAATATTTTGGAGATCAGTCCTCTGTCTAATGTGAGGTTGGTAAATATCTTTTCCCATTCCGAAGGCTGACTTTTTGTCTTATTGACTGTGTCCTTGGCCTTACAGAAGCTTCTCAATTTCAGGAGGTGCCATTTATTAAGTCTTGCTCTCAGTGTCTGTGCTACTGGTTCTAAATTTAGGAAGTGGTTTCGTGTGTCAATGCATTCAAGGCTACTTTCCACTTTCACTTCTATGAGGTTCAGTGTGACTGGATTTATGTTGAGGTCTTTGATCCATTTGGACTTGAGTTTTGTGCACAAGGATAGTTATGGATATATTTGCATTCTTCTACATGTTGGCATTCACTTATGCCATCACCATTTGTTGAAGATGTTTTCTTTTTTCATTGTATAATTTTAGCTTAATTTTCAAAAGTCAGGTATTTATAGGTATGTGGATTAATATCAGGGTCTTTAATTTGATTCCGTTGCTACAACTGTCTTTTTTAATGCCAATATCAAGCTGTTTTCAATACTATAGCATTATAGTCAAACTTGAAAGCAGGGATAGTGATTCTTCCCAAAGTTTCTTCAATGTACAGGATTGTTTTGGCTATCCAGGGTTTTTTTGTTGTTGTTGTTTGTTTTTCCATACAAAGTTGAGTATTCTTCTTTTGAGGTCTATAAAGAATTGTGTTGGGATTTTGATGGGTATTGCATTGAATCTGTAGAGTGATTTTGGTAAAATTGCCATTTTTATTATGTTGATCCTATCTATCCAAGAGCATGGGTGATCTTCTCATTTTCTAATATCCTATTTAATTTCTTTCTTCAAAGACTTAAAGTTCTTGTTGTACAGGTCCTTCACTTCTGTGGTTAGAATTACCCCCAAGATATTTTATGTTATTTGTGGCTATTATAAAGGATTATACTTCTCTGGTTCCTTTCTTAACCCATTTTTCATCTGTGTATAGGAGGGTTACTGATTTTTTTAGTTGATCTTGTATTATGCCACATATTAAAGTTATTTATGAATTATAGGGGTTCCCTAAAAGAATTTTGTGGTCACTTATGTATACTATCATATCATCCTCAAATAGCGAAAGTTTGACTTCTTCATTTCCAATTTGTATTCCCTGATCTCCGTTTGCTGTCTTATTGCTTTAGCTAGAAGTGCAAGTGCTATATTGAATAGATATAGAGATAGTGGACAGCCTTATCTTGTTCCTGATTTTAGTGGAATCATTTTGAGTTTCTTTCCATTTAATTTGATGTTGGATGTTGTCTTGCTGTGTATTGCTTTTATTATGTTTAGATGTGTTCCTTATGTCACTGATCTCTCCAAGACCTTTATCATGAAGGTCATGAAGGATTTTATGAATGTTTTGTCAGCACCTAATGAGATGATCATAAGGTTTTATCATTCAGCTTATTTAAATGGTGGATTATGTTGACAGATTTTCATATGTTGATTCATCTCTGCATCTCTGGGATGAAGCCAACTGGATCATGGTGGATGATTTTCTTGATGTGTTCATGGATTTGGTTTGTACGTATTTTATTGAGTATTTTTGCATCAATGTTCATGAGGGAGATTGGTCTGTAATTCTCTTTCTTAGTTGAATCCCTCCCTGTCTGGTTTGGGTACTAGGTAACTATAGCCTCATAAAAAGATTTTGGCAATATTTCTTTTGTTTCTATTGTGTGGAACAATTTGAGGAGTATAGGTATTAGCTCTTCTTTGAAATTCTGGCAGAATTCTAGGCTGAAGCCATGCAACCCTGTTTTTTTTATTTTTTTAATATGGACAATTTTGATGACTGTTTCTATTTTCTTAAGGGTTATAGATCTGTTTAAATTTTTTATCTGTTCTGATTTAATTTTGGTATGTGGTACCTATCCAGGAAATTGTTCATTTCTTTTATATTTTCCAATTTTCTGGAGTACAGGCTTTTCAAGTATGAGCTAATGACTCTGAATTTCCTCAGTGTCTGTTGTTATGACCCTCTTTCTCTTTCTGATTTTGTTAATGTGGATATTCTCTCTTTGCCTTTTGGATAGTTTGGATTTTTCTTCCATCTCTTGTATTCTGTAGGCTAAGCTCACATCTGTAGTTCCTATTTGCTAACCCAGATTTTCCATTTCCAGAATTTCCTCAGTTGTGTTTTGTTTATTGCCTCTATTACAGTTTTTAAGTCTTGAATTGTTTGAGCTGTTTCCTTCCCTCGTTCAATTGTTTTTCTTGCCTTTCTTTAAGGGATTTATCGATTTCTTCCATTTTTCATTTATCTTTTTCTTCTTTTCTTTAACAAAAGTTTTAATTTCTTCTTTAAGAGCCTCTATCATTTTCATAAAGTTATTTTTAAGGTAATTTCCTCTGCTTCATCTGTGTTGGCTGTTCAGAACTTGTTGACGTAGGACCACTGATAGAATGTATTCATTCACTGCAGTCTAACCAGCTTTTTCTCGAATTGGTGTAAGCAGTGTCTGTGCCTCTTGGTCTAATCCTTGCAGTCAGTGTCTATGTCTCAGGGATCCTCTCTTGCACTTTTCATCACGGTCTCTGTCTATGTCTCTTGTTCTGTTCCGTTGCAGTCTGTGCTAATCTCATTCTTAATCAGAGAAGTTTCTCTTTACAAGAAACAGTGGTGATCAGAGACACATGACTGTTCTCAGTACTGAGAATAAGGAATGGTAAAGTGATAAGGCCTAAACAGGAGACTTATACCAATCTCAGTAAAGCTCAGAGAACATCCTAAAAGAGGAGACAGAAAGGATGTAGGACCTATAGAAAAGGAGAAGGGCTGTGAAATATCATCTTCTGGGCATTATATAGCCCTCGCAATCAGGGACTCACAGCAGAAGCAGTAACTCTTACAGGGCCAGTACAAGACTGGACTTGTCGACAGCCAACCTCAGCTGAAATAAAGGCTTCTAGGACCATAACTCTCCCTGATAAAGTATGGCTAATGGTATATTCTCATGGAAAAGTAGTCATTGCCTTCAGCTGTGTGCCCACTGTTGCATCTGCCATACCCAGAGTCACTCAAACATCTCTAGTTAAACTTTGGGGAGTCACACTATAAAATACAATAACATGAACATGAGAAAGGTACTTGTAGGAAGGAGGAAGCAAGTTGATACAGGTGGGAAGGAAATAAAGAAAAAGTGGAAAGTAAGAATAATCAGGATGTTTTATATACATGTATTATAAGGTAACAAATTTAGTTATATTTAAAAAGAGAGAGAGAATAAGCTATTCCATGCAAATGACATCCAAACCATACTTATCTATGACAAGATAGACTCGAAACTTAAACCAATAAAAAAGGATGAAGAAAGATGTTATATGGCAAAGGAATCAATTCAAAGATGCATTTAATGTGTCTAAATATTTATGTAACCCAATCTCAGGGCATACAAATATGTAAACCAATATCAATATATCTTAAAGGTGAAGTGAACACAAAGCAATGGTAGAGTATTAGCACTCTACACTAATCAATGAACGGATCAAGCAGGCTAAGTAAACTAATAGAAAACATAAATTGCAACTTCAACCCAATATATCCACCAAGCATCCACATAACACTATCCCGGATTACCAAACACACACTTTTTTCAACATCATGTGGAACATTCACCAGAGCAGATCAGTTGATAGGCCACAAAACAAGTCTAAACAAACTTCTTAAAGATTGAAAATATATGAACTATCTTTTCTGACCACAAAGCAATAAAACTGGAAGTCAATAATAAGGAAAATTTTACAAACTATAAAAATACATAGAAATTCAGCAAGCTACTCGAGCAAACTATTTCTCAAGGAAAAATAACCAAAAAGAATTTAAAGACTTCATGAAGCAGATGAAAGATTGTTGTTGTGGACGATTAATGATAGATGTATTACCTTTGTTTATGCTGTGGAATATTTGTTTAATGAAGCAAAGATGTGTTGCATTCTTTATGTTGCATTTGTTTAACTCTGTGAAGCTGTGTTACTTTGTCTGTCTAAAACCCTGATTGGTCTAATAAAGATATCAGTGACCAATAACTAGGGAGGAGAGAGAAATAGGGAGGACTGGCAGCAGAAAGAATAAATAGAGGGAGAAATCTACGGAGTAGGGAAGAGTGAGAAAAGGAGAAGAGGAGGACACCAAGAACCAGCCACCCAGCCAGCTAAGGAATAAGGAGTAAAGAAAGAAAGGGATACAGAATGGAGAAAGATAAACCCATATGCCAAAGGTTAGCAGGATAATTTAAGTTAAAAATTGCTGACTAGAAATAAGACAAGCTAAGGCTAGGCTTTAAAAAGAAAGAATGAAGCTCCATGTATTTATTTGGGAGCTGGGTGGCAGATGACCCCTCAAAGATCAAAGAGCAAAGAAAACAAAACAAAACAAAAAACTACAGAGTGCCTAAAACAACATACCAAAAACCTTTGCTATAGAGCAAAAGGGCTACCAAGAGAGAAGTTTGAAAGTCTACATCAGAAAAAGAAGGATCTCAGATAAACAAATAAACAAACTCTCCTTGAATCTCAAGGGACTAGCAAAACAGAACAAAATAAACACAGGATTAATAGAAAGAAATTGTACAGACCAAGAAACAGACGCTAAAAATAAATTAAATAAGACAAAAGATCAATCAAAGGACAAGTTCCATATAAAGTTAAACTAAATTGACAAAGCCTTAGCCAAAGTAAGATATAAATAAATCAAGTGACAGCACAAAGTGGATTATGCTATTATACACTATTAAACATAGTTCCTGCACACATCTTATCAAAAATGAATTATGAAAAAACAGAAAACTCAAAGAAGTAATAAGTAGCAAGTCTGGATCAATAATGAAACTTATCCCATCAAAGAAGAGCCCAGAATCATATAGTTTCAACCAAACATTTTAAAAATATTAAAAACAAGTCTTTTTAAAGCATTACAAAATAATTAAAAGGAATGAGTTTTTCAATTTCTTTTTACAAGTTTGGCATTACCTTGATGCAAAACCAGACAAGAATGTACATATATGCACACATCTCCTTGGTGAACATACAGGTAACAAATACCAACAAGCAAACCCAATAACACTTTGAAAAAAATTATTCACAACTATTAATAAGGAATCATCCCATAGAAGCAAGGGTGACTCAATACCCATATCCATGAGCTGTCACATCAACACAAAGAAAGACCAAAACTCTATGATCATCTGTAGAAAAAGAAAATACATGTGATAAAATTCAGGATCCCTTTATGATCAAAACATCCTAAAAGCCAAATATAATATGACAATGGCTAATGACATTGTGCACAAGGAAGGAAAAAGCTTTCTCTCTAAGGCCTGCAATAGCTCTCCACAGTTTTGACACTTGCATTCAAAATCAATACAATCCATAGTCAGAGCAGTTTAGTAAGGGGCAGAAAACAAAGCAAAACCTAACTGAAGAAGAGGAAGTTAAATGTGCCACCACTGTGCAGACGGCAGTACTTTATAGAGGAAAATCTATCAGCATTATTATTAAAACATATACAAATAAAATTTTAAAAGTTTAATGAAACTAACAAATGAATTCAGGAAATTTGAAACCTAAGAAAAAATCAATTTATACATTTTTGTAGCATTGCTGTAGCCCAATAGCTAACTGTGTGAAATAAGAACCAGAAAAATACCAAGAATAGTTGCCCAAACTATAAATAACATGTCTTGAAATAAATTTAACCAAGAAGGTGAAACATCTTTACAGTGAAAAGTAAAAAGATTATTTTTAAAGATGTTAAAAATAACAAGGAAAAATATTTTACATTTATGGATTAGAAAATTCAGTATTGCTAATGCCGCAAAACAATCCCACACCAGTTTGGAAATTATTATTAAAAGGGGTTATTTATTGGAGGGGAAAAAACTTACAGATCAATGTCCCAAACCACAGTCCTCTCATCGCAAACAGGAAACAGAGAGTCTAGCAGTATGAATGGGAGCCAGAAGCAAGAGAGCGAGCAGAGGGCTGCCACAATGTTTTTTAAAATGAAAGAGACCATGCCCGAGTGGGTTGGTATCTTAAAGGCTATTGGCTAAAGGAGCAGAAGGAGCTCCCACATCACCTCCCCCTTTTGTTTAAGTAAGAGACTTGTAAACCTACTGCAAAATTATATACAATAAAAACAAATTTCCTATTCTAACTAGCTTAAGTCTTGTATAATAAATAACTTGGCCAAGTCATGAGAGGAAAGTAACTACATTTATCTAGTCTTCAACCCCATCAATGATCTGAGAAGGGAAATAATATTACCTGAGTAATTAGGAAGTGCAATCAAACAACTTCCAAAATATGCAACAAATCACAGAGACAACTGGCTACCTGGGCAATTACCCAAAGTCACGTTTGCAGCATTGAAGCAACCAACTTTGGCTAAGGCCTAGAATAACTGACAGATTATTTTTAAAGGCAAGAAATTTTTCAAAACCATCTTATCCTGATTTGGCAAGATTGGACAGTTCTGCTTATCCATTTCTGGATACTATGTATTTTGTCAGTAGTTGAGGTATGAGCAGTTCCTTACCCAGAGGCTGGTTTTGCCAAGAAGAAGACAAGCTCCAAGTGGCATGTCTTTGGTGCTCAACAATCTCTCAGGAATAGATCAGTGTTGCCAAGAGCGATTGTGTCTCACTACCACAGAACTCTAAGTTAGATTAAATGCCATTTTCTACAGCTCTTTGAAGAGGTTGAAGATTATTTATACAGAATATAATCTCTATGTATCTAAAGAACCTGATTAGTCTAACTATAAATATGACAAACATAGATGACTGCTGCTGTTGTTCCTTTCTCATTAGTGTTAAGAAAATTCAAGGTTAATAATGCATTATGTAATCTATTTCTGGTGGCATTTTCTACCCCTTTCTGTTTGTTTAACATATCCTTTATAGTTCAATATGCTCTTTCTATGACTGCTTGACCTGTAAGATTGTATGGTTTACCTGTAACATGCTTAATATTACAATAAGCAAAAAACCATTTCATTTTACTAGAGACATAAGCTGGACCATTATCTGTCTTTATTTGTGCAGGTATACCCATGATGGACATAACTTCTAATAAATGTGCTATTACTGAATCAACCTTTTCTGAGCTTAAAGCAGTTGCCTACTGAAAGCCTGAATAAGTGTCAATGGTGTGATGTTCATATTTTAATTTTCCAAATTCTGCAAAATGGAACACATCCATCTGCCAGATTTCATTCATTTGAGTGCCCTTCAGGTTGGTCCCTGCAGGTAGCGGTGTTTGGTTATATAAAGAACAAGTAGGGTATCTCTTTATGGTCTCCTTATCTTGTTGCCATGTAATGGAAAACTCTTTCTTTAAAACTTTGCTATTGATGTGATGTTTTTTATGAAATTCTGAGGCCTGCAACATGCTTCCAATCAATAATTGATCAATTTCTGCATTACCCTGTGTTAGAGGACCTGGCAGACCCGTA
Source organism: Ondatra zibethicus (assembly GCA_004026605.1). Lineage (NCBI taxonomy): Eukaryota > Metazoa > Chordata > Mammalia > Rodentia > Cricetidae > Ondatra > Ondatra zibethicus. The sequence goes on along the minus strand of PVIU01026313.1, from coordinate 5,774 downwards.
TGGAATTGGATGTGTGTTATGTACATCAGAAAAAGCCTATTCCTGATTATATCTTGTACCTGTATAAACAATGAAGTCAATTCTGTGTCATCTGTTATAAATTCAGTGGTTTCAATATGCAAGATAATTCTTTCTGCATATTGTGAATCAGTAACTATATTAAGAGGCTCTTTAAAATCCCTTAGCACCATAAGAATGGCATATAATTCTGCTTTCTGGACAGAAGTATAAGGACTTTGTTCCAACTTACTCAATTCGTCTGATTTGTAACATGCCTTCCCTGATTTATTAGCATCAGTATAAAATGTATGGGCTTCAGTTATTGGAGCATCACGTACAATTCGAGGAAGAATCCAAGAAGTTCTTTTTATAAGGTTAAGTCTACCGCTTTTGGGATAGTTGCTATTAATTTCTCCCAGAAAATTAGCACAAGCCCTTTGCCATGGTTCATTGTCTTCCCACAACCTTTTTATTTCATCAGTAGTGAAAGGCACTATAATTTCTGCTGGATCTATATCTGCTAATTGACAAAGTCTCAGTTTACCCTTTATAGTTAATTCAGAGACCTTTTCTACATAAGTTTTTAATTTTTCACTTGGTTTGCGTGGTAAAAAGATCCATTCTAAAATAATATCTTCCCTCTGCATTAAAATTCCTGTAGGAGAAATTCTGGAAGGCAATATGACTAGAATACAACTAAGATTTGGATTCACCCTATCCACATGTGCCACCTGTAATTTTTCCTCAACCATTGTCAGTTCCTTTTCTGCTTCAGCTGTTAATTCTCTGGGACTATTCAAATCTTTATCACCATCTAAGGTTTTGTTTAAATGAATTATTAGATCAGGTGTTATCCCAGCAGCTGATCATAGACTGGAAATGTCTCCTAACAATCTTTGAAAGTCATTAAGAGTCCATAACCAGTCTTTCCTAATTTGTGCCTTTTGTGTCCTAATTTTCTGTAAACCTGTTCTGTAACCTAGGTAATTAACAGAATCTCCTCTTTGAATCTTTTCAGGAGCAATTTGTAATCCCCATTTAGGCAAAATTATCTTTACTTCCTCAAACATTCTTTCTAAAATATCTATGTTTGATTTGGATAGCAAAATGTCATCCATGTAATGGTAAATTATAGACTTAGGGTATTGCTTACGTATTATTTCTAATGGCTGACTTACGAAGTATTGACACAGGCTGGGGCTATTGAGCATTTCCTGTGGTAGGATAGACCACTCATATCTCCTAGTAGGCTGAGAATTATTATAAGTATGCACTGTGAAGGCAAATTTTTCTCTATCCTTTTCTTGTAAAGTTATAGTGAAGAAGCAATCCTTTAAATCAATAACTATAAGAGGCCATCCTTTGGGTAATAGAGAAGGCACAGGAATTCCACTGTAGAAGGCCCATAGGTTGAATTACGTTGTTGACAGCCCTTAGATCTGTCACAATTCTCCATTTACCAGATTTCTTTTTTACAACAAACACAGAATTACAAGGGCCAGATGATTCCTCAATATGTTGAGCATCTAATTGCTCTTGTACCAATTGTTCTAAAGCCTGCAAGTTATCTTCAGCTAGAGGCCATTGCTTAACCCATATTGGCTTCTCAGTTAGCCATTTTAAAGGTAGGGCTCTTGGTACCTCTAAAGGGTTGTTAGTCGCTTTATGTTCTTGTACAGCCTGAATGGCTTGTGACCTTCATGCATAGTACCTTATTACATCCTTCCCAGAATTATGAGTTCGGGGGACTGCAGTAATGTTAATCTGGGTATTCCATTGCTGTAGCAGGCCATGGCCCCATAAATTTATTGCAATATCAGCTACATATAGCCTTAGCTTTCCTCCTTAACCTTCTGGCCCAATACAGTCAGCCCATCCCGTGCTTTGTTTAACTTGGGATATGGTTCCAATTCCTAGTAATTGAACATCTGCCTCTTGAAGAGGCCAATTTGGATGCCAAGATTCTGGAGTGATGATACTTACATCTGCTCCTGTGTCTTTCAAGCCAACAATCACAATGCCACTTATATGCACTCTCAGCTTTGGTCTCTAATCATTTATAGAAGTTTGCCAAAATATATGCTTCTTATTTCCTAATTGAATTTCTGACTTATCCTCCAAATTTGAGCCATCATTTAGAACCTTATGATCTTGCACAGAAGCTTCTAGAGTTTTAAATTTCCCTGGTGTGACATGTCCCCCACGGTTACTGGGAATGACTGGGCCACTTTTGGCTTGGGGGCCTGCGAGAGGCCCCTCAGGGAGTGTCCCGATGGTTTCGGATTTCCTTGTCTGTCTGTTGTTGATCTGCATTCATTGGTCCAATGTCTTCCTTTACCACACCTCCTACATATACCTGAAGGCCAAGGTTTCCTATTCCTGCCATTTCCAGAGGCAGTGTTATTCCTAGAAATTCCTTGCCTGCAATCCCTTATTAGGTGTCCTAATTTACCACAATTAAAACATTTGGTAGGTTGATGTCCCCTTATTGCTTGGAAATCACTTCTCCTACCCAAGATTTGTCATCGTAATTAAAGGTCTGAAAATTCAAGGTATGGCGCTGATCTAGACCTTAAAGGCCCAATTATCTCTTTCCAGTCTAAGTTTGCATTTTCAAAAGACAGTTATTCAAGAATTAGTCATCTAGCTTCTGGGTCTGTTACTCCTATGTTCAGAGCCTTAATTAATCTTTGCAAAAAGTCAGTATAGGGTTCTCCCTGTCCCTGCCTAATTCTGGTATATGACTCTATCTTTTGCCTTGGTTCTGGTATCCTATCTCAGGCATTCAAGGCTGCTTTGTAGCATAGGGACAATACTTCTTCATCATAAAGAGCTTGGACCTGTGGATCATCGTATGCTCCTATACCAAGAATATGATACTGGGAAACATCCACACCTTTTGCCCTTCCTTGCTGTGCCATATGTTTGGATTCTTCTGTGAAATAAACTCCAAACATCAGGAAAGGTCCATCTTCCAACACCGCTCATGCTAACTGGGAGAAATCATGGGGCATAGCCCTGACATTAGAAGCCCAAGTTCTTATCATTTCCTTAACAAATGTAAAGTGCAAGCAATAATTAATGATGGCTTGCTTAATTTCCTTTAGGTCATTCATTCCTACTGGTGTCCATCTAGCTTCTTTGGCTCCCTTTGAGCCTTTAGAAGTTGATGCTTTGTCAGAATAATTACAGGGTATGTCACTAAAACCCTGGGTAAACCAGTTCTGACAGCTGGTGGTGGCATTGTATCCTGCCCTTGTATCTTCTCACCTGGTTCATCAGCTCCGAAAATTTCCTCAATCATTTCAAATCTCTTAATCATTGTCTCACATAAGGCCTGAATCTCCTGACCTGCAAAGGTTTCTAGTGACTTCCCTACAGCATCAATTTTCTGTTTCCCATTCTGCACCTGTGATTCCAAGGTCATAATGTTTCCTTTCAAAGATAACATCTCCTCCTTGAACTGCCCCCAGATATCGTGTAAGTTGCCATCCTGGAGGTATATTCTGTCTGTTACCTTATAAAATTCTGTGATAACTTCTGAAAGTCAAATTCAACAGCCTGCACCCTTTCAGGTAGTTCCTTGTACCCTTAGATAAAGAGTCAATTTTGCCTATCATGGTATTAATCCTATCAATTAATACCATATACTTCCATAATGATATAATATGAAGAAGGAAACTGAAACCTAATAACCAGGAAATTGAGATATCTCCATAGGCATATATGCCTCTTGTGATTTCTTCCAAAGTGGCAGCAAAAGCTACGGCTAGAGTCCCATTAAAAACAAAACCTGCCATTTTACCTGTCAACCAGCAGATGGCACTGTTTCCAAGTCGCGACTGGAATCAATGGAAAGGTGTCAGGATAGATCTTGTTGTAAAATCGCCCCTAATACTTGTTAAGAAACTGGGGGGAAAATGAGTCTCAAGAAGTTAAATGTAGCAAAATCAATTCCATACACAGAGCAAGAAATCCAAAGTGCAGGTACAGGGAACAGAAACGCAGAATCTTCCAGCGGCTAGCAAACAGTGCAGCTAGCCCCAGGTATCCACCTGCTGCTCTGCTGGGGATCACAGCTCCCACCCGATGGAGGGGTCGTGACACAGCTGCTGCGGAGTAGGTTCTGGTGCTGCTGGTCAACTGTTCCTAAGCTGTGTCCCCTAGGATAAAGGGTCAAGCTGCAAAAACCACTGCTGGGATTTCAAACAGCTATTCTATTTGACCTTCCCGAATGTCTCAAGGAGATTTTGCCCCAGGGAATTTTCAGCGTTTTGCAACCTGTCTCACACTGCCTAAGCCCTAGGCTGTAAGGGGGATTTAAAAACTGCTCAGCAAATCAGGCGGGCAGGGTGGATCCTGGGCCATGTGGAATTTTTAACTGCTGACTCCATACACAGGCCGCGGCTGGGAGAGGGTTTGTGCCAAGCCACCGAGCCCACGACAGGCAGCCTAGCCGGGGGATGGGGCAAGTAGGGGGTGGTTCTAAAACCAAACGTTGAGGTGCCAGATAATGCTGCAAAACAATCCCACACCAGTTTGGAAATTACTATTAAAAGGGGTTATTTATTGTAGGGGAAAAAACTTACAGATCAATGTCCCAAACCACAGTCCTCTCATTGCAAACAGGAAACAGAGAGTCTAGTAGTCTGAATGGGAGCCGGAAACAAGAGAGTGAGCAGAGGGCTCCTGCCATTTTTTTAAAATGAAAGAGACCACGCCCCAGTGGGCTGGTATCTTAAAGGCTATTGGCTGAAGGAGCGGAAGGAGCTCCCATAGCATATTGCTAAATTTCTCATAGTAACCAAAGTGATTTAAAATTTATTGCATTCCCTATAGAATGCTAATAATGTTTTTCATAGAACTAGAAGACACTAAGATTTCTACAAAACCACTTAAAAATCCTAAAAAGACAAAGCAATCTTCCACAAAAAAAGACCTAGGGAATTATATGCCCTGCTTACCTAAGTTAATTGTATTCTATTAAGCTATAGTAATATACGCAATATTTTATTCATTTAAAAAAAGATATGTAGATCAATAAAATAGCAAAACGTCTAATGTTGAATCCATTTATATATATGTACTTTAACAAAAGTGTTAATTCGACATTGGAATGATAAATAATTTGTATACAAATTCTGATAAACAGAAAACAAAACACACAAAAATTAGTTCTACAAAATAAATATACCTTATATATACTATATGGTGCATATTCAGGTATATTCACATATATGGCATATACTATATGATATATTGACATATGTAAGGTACAGCTTCTATACATGGGTTCTAATGTGCTATTTTGCAGTAGGATAACTACAGAACTTTTTTTATTAATTTATAGAATAGTATTAAAACTACAAAATTAAACACAATGGAAAGCTATAATGTGTCTATGGAGCAGAAAAATCAATATTTACAATTACTTAATCTCCTCTACTACATAAGGTGCTTTTAAATTTACTGCACTATTTCAAATGGCTAAAAGAAAGAATTCTATTTTTGTGTAAAGCTACAAGTCACATATATTTATCACATGATACTCTCAGCTACATAAAATTTTGTTTTATGAAATGGAGGCAATGAAGAAAACACAAACCGAGAGATGGCGGGAAATGGAAAATCTGGATACACGAACGGGAACCACACAGACAAGTATAACTAACAGAATACAAGAGATAGAAGAAAGAATCTCAGATGCAGAAGACACGATAGAGAAAATAAACTCAGTGATAGAAGAAAACAACAAAACCAACAAATTCGCAACA